>JAILXH010113652.1:13930-30597 GCA_023558415.1 Piaractus mesopotamicus
AGCGAGGCTTTTGTGAGGTGGCTCCAAGTGTGCCAGCTTTGCCCGCATGTTTCCATTAGATTGTCATGTTGGCTAATTAGAGAGCGGCGGTATGATTCACCTTGTTAATTAGAGGGACTTGCACATCACCGGCCTGAGGGTGCAGAGAGTGAGAGGGAGAGAGCGAGGCAACGAGAGAAAGGAGGAGAGTAAGCGAGCGAGCGAGAGAGAAAGAGCCCTATCTGCCTTGCCTAGAGTCTCTCCCTCTCTGTCTCTCTCTGAAGATTCTCCCTCTCATCTACCTTTTTCCCCTCGTTTTTGATTTGCAAATGAATAAATCATCGCCGTCGTTCTCTTACCGTGCAAGTTCACATCTTTTTTTTTTCCCTCTTCCTCAGATGCAAATTAGGCCTGATCAATAGCAGGTGACGTTTTTTTGACTTACAGAGGACAGAAAAAGAGAGCGGGAGAGAAAGGGAGAAGAGTGCTTGCCCAAGCACGGCAGAACGGTGTGAAACAAAAGCAAAAGGATGGAAATTTTCTCCTTAGATAAGCATCATTTTTAATGATCGACTCCTTTTTCTCAGGAGCGCCCCTGATGGTGCTCCAACTGAATATGCTTATGAGATTCCCTTCGCTTTTCTTTTAAAACACAATTTCCTCTAAAGCTAACACTCTTCCAGTGTTTTCTCTGCCGAGGCCTTATTCATTTAGATAATTAAAGAAGGGCGTTAAACAAGGTCGCGTGGCGTCCGTGCGGTTTTGTACGCCTAATTTCTGCAAATAGTATTCGTATGAATATGAATGGGGGGCCGTAATGGTCTCGGCTCAAAGGAAAGCTGCGAGGGATCGTAGGTAATTGGGTGTTGGCCTGAACCGCGGGGCCTGAACCGCAGGACCAAACTCTACAAAGCCACAGAGTCTTCTTTTCATAGGAAGGGTTCATTTCAGGTCCAGCTACACGGGTCAGACTCAGGGTTTCTTTGCTTTGAGGTTGAGGCATCTGAACCAAGCGGTCAGTGTTCATTTGAGGTCACATAGCTGGGTTTGTAGGTGACGTAGTTGACTGTCTTATTGACATAGCAGATGAACCACATTGCATCTGGTTCTCCAGCTGGAGTTTATCTTTGTTCAGTCATTCCCTGTGTAGAGTTTCACATCTGGTTCCTTAATAAACGTCCAAAATCATCATCTTTATTTATAAGTTTGGCCCAACTTGATATTCTTACTTGTTATATGGACATGTGTGATATACTTTTGAGTTGGTTGTCTTTGCAATAGCCTCAATTGCTTGTCAGTGAATTGTTTAATGTTAAAATTTGCCTTTTTTAGTTTTGCACTGGAGCTACAGGGCTAATGTAGCTAACAAGTAATGGAAGCTTATACCCGACTAGTTAGCATTGTGCTAATTGCATCACGTGCTTGCCTCAAACTGTGTTGAGTTGGTTAAGTCGTTTCTAGTAGACTTGTTTATGTGGTTTGTAATGTTGTATGACACACTGTTGTGTATAAACATGGAAAAAAGTATATTGCATAGCTAAAATCAGAAGCCTTGAAGCCTGAAATGTTTACTTTTGTCTACTTGCATTTGCTTCATTAGCTTCGTAACTTCAGTGCAGACTAAAGATGCAAACTTCAGTCACCAAACATGTTTTGTTTGGCCGAATATATTTGGAATAAGGGGCGGGGCTTGGCTCCTGCCAGACCTGTGTGGTTTGTATGGCCTGGTATTGAACTACTGAACTATTGTTATCTACTACGGATGTAAAAATGTAAAAAATTTAGCGATGAATGTGGTAAGTCTTTTGCATGATTTTTGCAATGTTTGATCCGATAACAGTGACTTACACCGCTACGTTTTGAACAACATTGCTACATTTTCTTCGCTTGAAGAAGCAAAGAAAACCAGGGGTGTCCAGACTTTTTTTTAAAGAGGGCCAAATCGTATCATGTCAAAATACCCAAGGACCGAAATATTATTCACAAAACTTTTCAAAATATTAGCGCATAGATTTGGAGCTTTCTGTGTGCTACCATGTTTCCTATCACTGTATAAAAGATGCGCAAGTCTTCTTTTATTGTTGGATTGGTCAGAGCAGTTTGAATCAGTAAGCGCTTATAACAAATAAATTGTTAAAGAGGAGCAATAAAACATGCCTAATGTATTAAGAATGTTCCGGTTTACTTGTTAAAAATATAGTTTGTTAGAAAAACTAAACCAAACAGCATTTAGAGATCACTTTATTAACTAAGAAGAGCAGAATAAAGAGCATAAATAGCCACATTTTTGTTTGACCCGAAGCGGTTAATATTTACTAAACTACTGAATTAGCTCTGATAAGAAGCTGGCGCTCTGAGACTCGGGTAGCTTCAGTTGCTTTAGTTTCTCTGCCCTCTCCTGAATATTTATTGTACTGTCTATTGATATTGAATTCATTACAGTCTTTTGACATATGAGGCACTCTCGTTTGCTTTGGCTCTCGATTTGGAAAAAGTATTGAAGTTTCCATCTTGCCCAAATCCCCAGTTCTCAGTGTTAAGTTTGTGCTTTACAGCTGTAGACTTGAATAAACGTCATTCAGTAAAGCTGCTGCTGTCTAATCAGTGGAGAGCGGCTCTTAAACTTTAGCTAACTTTGTTACCACGGTGTGGTGCTTTACACTGTACTTTTGCGGCACTGCTGCCACCTTCAAGTAAAAAGAAAAACTGCTATGTAGTGGCTGGCGGATCACTTATAACGCAACCTTAAACAGAAGCGAGGGGTCAGTAAAATCTCTCCATGGGCCACGTTTATCTGGACACCCTGCTTCAAACCATCTGCACAGTGAAGCCCAGCTGCAGCGTATTGTATGTTGCTGTGATAGAATCTGTGATTATAGCCCTCTTGTTCAAATACAGCAAATACTTTTTAAAGGGTGCACCACCTTCAGCAGACTACACTGGACAGAGTTTGAAGGAGAGCTTTGGATAAACAAGTAAGCAGTAAATAAAAGCAACAGCAAGTTCCATTCAAGATCTCCCACTGTAACGAGAATCCACAAGCTGTATGAACAAGAGTGATGAAATATACACTCATTGGTTGGAACACGCAGACGCTGTTGCTCTCACTATATGTTGGTGATGTACAGTGGTGCTTGAATGTTTGTGAGCCATTTAGAATTTTTTATATTTCTGCACAAATTTGACCTAAACTTCATCAGATTTTCGCACAAGTCCTAATAGTAGATAAAGAGAACCAAAGCAAGCTAATTAAAAATATTAGACTTAAGTTTATTTATCGAGGAAAATGATTTAATATTACAAATCTATAAGAGGGTTCACAAACTTTTAAGCACCAAATTGGAAACTATTCATTCTGTGTGATTTTCATGTTTAACACATGAAATAAATAATGCAGTTGAGTTATTGAAGGTTAAAAATACATTCTGATAAAGCTTATTTTTTCAGCTCATATTGCTATAGCAAAATCTTTTTAGACCTTAACAATGAACAGCTTTAATAATTATTATTGTATATTATATAACCATATTATAATGGATATAAAAAATATAAATTAGAAAAATGTAGAAAAGAAAAACATAGCACGTCAAGTCGCTTTTGCTTATTTGGTATATTTTTCATGTAATCCTCAGTCTAATCAAATCAAATCGTAGTGAAATTTGAGATTTACATTATCTGTTGAATTGTTTCCGTTGGGATTTCATTGTGGTGAGGTCACAGATTTACACCACTACTGCCTAATGACATCTTCCTAGCAACCCTGTACTAACCAACCCCCCACCCACCCCACCCCAAATGTTACGCTCAAGCACAGACATCTGTCTCTAAGCGGATGGTGGTCCGCAGGGCTGCCTCGAGGTAGCGGGGGGGGGTTCTTTTTGTTATGAGGTGTAGCTTGATAGAGACAGGCATGTCTGACCAGCTTTGCTAACAGAACTCAGTTTATTCCCAAGCGGCTTTATGCGAAGTGATCCTGGGCACACATACATACGCACACTCACGTGTGTGGTCTGCAGATGCTCTTACAGAGTCTTTGCATCATAGTGGAGGGAATGGGGGGGTGGGGGGTGAACTGTGAGAGCGGTATGTTATGTTTTGGTGACATATTTTTTTTTGGTCCCTTGATATGTTGAAAGACACTGAGACAGACCCTCAACCCATTCACTGTCTTGTCTTCACTGTTATATTAACCCTTTGAGGCAGGTGCAAAAACGCTACTCTTTTCCGTTAATCACATGATTCCGCTTTTTACTGGGTCTCTAAATAAACAAATCAGTAATTAGTGCTGAACTGCACTCTGAAAAAAACGCAGTGCATTCAGCAGTAAAGGAAGCCTTGTGCATCTTTTATGCAGTGATAGGAAACACTGAAATAGTCTACATGCTAATATGTTGATGCATGGGCTGTAACCCCTCTGGTGGAAAATTTAAACAGGTTTAAGGAGCCATTGGCAAATTAAGTGAATTTGTGATTCTGAATTCCCATTCAGAGTGAACTCCATTTTTCTTGTGTTATATATATATATTTTTTATTCGGCAGCCTTTAACACCAGCTGTCCTTTATATTGTGTGAAAATTTCATGATGAATGGACCAGTTTGAAAGTACAGAATTACTTGTATAACACACGAGAACCCAAAGAAAGTTCTTTAAGGGTTATTTAGTAAACACAGTAGTTCTATCTAGAACCATGAACACTCAAAGAACCATTTGTATGCTTAAAGCATTCTTTGCATTCAGATTGAAGATTGGAGAATGTGTTGTAAATGGTCCTATCTAGCACCAAAAAGGGTTCTTCTATTGTTATGAGGTCAAGCTTGTAACAATAAAAGAAGTTTTTGGGTGCTATAAAGAACCCTTTTCAAAAAGTTCGATATATACGCTGTTTAGATTTTAGCCTTAATTTGTTGTCACTACAGCAACAAATCAAAAGAAATCAAGCCAATACACTCAAAACTACATTGATTAATATGCTTGGTGGCAGCGGGATTGTGATGCCATTGGAATACTATCAGTTGTTGTAATAATCATGTAATAATTAATGTCATCATATTATTTTGGGTACTAAGGGTGCCTCGTGACACGTAACGGTGTTCTGGACAGAGGAGCATTCTGGAAGCTTATATCCCACAAATTAGCACTGTGCAAACAGCATGTTTGAATCACCATATGAGAATTCATGTTTTGTTTCGTTGGATTTCTTTTTATGTCTTATCACATAATATGTCCCATACAACCCTTTGACGTTCACTCATTCTTTATTGGTCCTCTTCTGCAGCACGTCCTGCACTTGTTATTGTCCCGTACTTCAATTACAATCCACCAGAAAACAGAAGCAAAAACAAAGGCAATTGCAGCGAGATCTCACTGTACAGGTTTCTGTTTACTCCACTTCATATTGCTCGACACAGTTCTACACGAGGTGACAGAAGTCACAGAAATGTCACCCTGGTCTTGACCTTTTGTAAATTAGATTAGCAGCAGCTCTGATGTGCTTCCAAAGGGCAGGTGGCTAAGATACGTTATTGTTGTCATTTTTTCTCCCAGCATTCTAAAACAAAAGCTATTGATCAAACATGATGATCGTATGTGTACAAAATGAAACTAAAGGTTATCATGTTATCAGGATGAAGTAGAAGGGTGGTTCATTGAGGAGAAGTGGGAAAACTTCCTATTAAAAGCGTTTTGAAGTTTGGTCTATAGAGCTAGACTCCATATTACTGTTGTAGGTGTAAAATGATTTGTTTGAATTAGAGCTGTCGTGATTGCTCAATTAAAAGCCATTAAAATTCAATTATACCAGCTTACAGACTTGACAGTTTGCATTATGTTAATGCATATTTTCAATTCACCTGCTCTCTCTTACTGTAATAAACAGAACCTGATGGACTGAGCAATTTACATGCATTTGTACTACAGTGTTTTTAAAAGTTTTATAATTATTTCCAGAGACATTTTATCATTTTTCAGGCAATCTGTAGCTTTATAGCTCTATTATCGAGTCCTTTTATATTGTTTAGCCTTTTTTTTTTATTTCTGGTTAATCAAAATAAATAACAATAATTCCTGAATATGTGATTACGACTATAATCAACAGTGATACATGTTTTGCAGGAAAAGTTTTAAAGCAAATGTTTTCAGCTTTTAAAAGTGAGCACAAGCATTGTAGGACTGATTTATGTGAGCTTTGAATGCCATTCCATAAAACATCTTAGGTAAAATTTGGCCTTAAGTTTAGAAATAAATAGGCGTAATTGTAAATTGAGTTTTAGTTGCAGATTTTAAGCTTAAATTATGTGTTGCTTAAATAAATTGTTGGAAATGCTTGTGTGCAGAACCTTTAGTAACGTGGGTTGTGCTTCAGACCCCTTCCCCGAGGAGGTGAATCTGATGATTACGATCGCGTTGAAAGACAATTTAAAGAGAACTCTGTTAAATCTTGGTGAAGGACGTGTATCTTAAGAATGTGAGTGAATTATGTACTGTTATATACTATTGTCATCATATCTTCATCAGTATAATGTTGATTTTGAGATCATTTGAGATCTAAACATCGAGCCGGGAAAAACTTTTAAATGTTTATCTCAGGCTTTAAAGGGTGACCCTCAGCAGCTCATGCTCACCATATTTTAGCCTGTTTTTATATTCCAGACTCAGTAATGCTATGTCTTTTCATTTTAACAAACTAAACTTAAACAGCTTTAAAATATATTGTGGAATGATTTTTGTAATAATGCTGTAATAATCAAAGTCAATGTATGATTTTAGGTAGTGGGGGTCCCTAGTGGCATATGACTGTGTTGTGCACGCAGACGCGTTGTGGAATAAAACAAATATTCATGTTGTGCACAGTTAAAAGTTATTTAGAAATAAAGAAATTCGGGTATTAAGAGGTCAAAAGGGTTATAGGTACAGGTAACTAAACTACCTGTAATCCAAAATCCATGTTAGGAAAACTTTTCTTGTTGTTTGGAAATATAAAACCATCCAGGTACTCAGGGGTTCTAGTAAAAACTGCAGGTAATCCAAGTGCGAGGACCATTTGTTGCATTATTCTAAATATAAGAAACCTTGAATTGGTGTAATTATGACTGTATTCTTTGTATAATTAAGCTAGAATCTGTACATTTCCACCAGTAAAACTGTATATTTTGGGTATTGTCGATGCACTGAGGACGATTTGTATTTGAAAGTTCAGCACCAGCCCACCCCCCTCCCCCATCCCCTCTCTGTAATTTTGTGTCTTCCCGCCCGTGTAATGGTACATATCTTCGGCGGCGGCGGTGATTCGTCTCGGATTGCGCTCGGCTCTCTTGGCTGGCATCGCAGATGGCGCTACAAGGTCTGCATTTATCAAGTGGGCATAAATCTGCGGCTGTGGCAGTCGCCCCGGGGCGGCGGGTCTGGTGCCAACTGGCGGGCGGCGGAGCCGGAGCCGAGCGGGCCGGTGCCGTGAGTTAGGCTGCGCGGAGTGGCGGCGGCGAACTCTCGGTGGAGCGGGGTTATCGCAGGGTCAGCGCCGCGGAGACCAGAGGGCTGCAGTCGTCCTTAATGCAATTACTGCTACTGATAGTAGCCTTAGAAAGGGACAGAGGACGGGCCGGGATAGACTGCTTAGATTTCGCTTAAGGACAGAGACTGTACAAGTGTGTTTGTGCGGGTTTTAAATGCCATTTTTCCATTTCAGCGTGAAGGACTTTTATGTTTGTTGCATTTGATTGAGATCTGTGCTTAGCGTAGATGGTGGATTCTGAGTTGCCTCTATTAAAGCAATTACTGCTTTAAGTATGTTTGTTGGTGTAAGTTTGTTGGTGTGCAGTGTTGAAATGAACGTCCGTATACTGCAGTTCTCACTGAATACAGTGTGGATTATATAAAGGTTTTTGCCATGTGGCTCAATTGTACGTTCATACTACAGGTTGGTTGTATAGGCTTATGTAAGTGATGTACCGAATTATTGGGTGTTTTCCTGATTAGCAGCAAACCTTTGACAAAGTAATAACTCAGCTATAGCAATCAGCACATTAAGATACCATTTCTGATTCACTTATTGGGGACGTAATAGTGCTTGGTGACTTTATCTTCAGCTAAGGAATTGGCTAAACTGTTGTTTCAGCTGCAGGTGTTACCAAAGACAAAGGAGAGCACCCTGAAATACCAGGTACTGTTACTACCAATCTTGAACAGGTACCAAAATCCATAAAACTGGAATGTTCATTACTGGACCAACAGCCTATGGAAAAAGCACAGTTCCAGTTTTTAGCTGCTGAAAATACTTCGTATGAGCATGTGAATGGAAAGTGATTAGCGATATATAGATTAGTTGCTCAGGATTATGCAGTGTTGTCTGTTGCGCTGGTTTGTCATAGTGCTTTGTGAAAAGTAACCTCCATTGCCAGTTGTGTATGATTGTGCAGTAGGAAAATACATGAGTACTCGAGTACTCAGTTAACCGTTCAAAGTGCCAGTATTCAGATAATGAATATATTACTTAGGTATTCAGTGTGGTTCATCACGGGAAGATGGAGAAAATATACAGACCAACAATTCGTTAAAATGCTGATTTTATGTTTCAACAGAACTGTGAAACGTGGATCTTTTGCTCGTATTTGTGAGTATGGATATCATGTTACCCAAAATGAGTGTCTTGACGTGAATTGGTTGCCAAGGACACATTGTTAAAGACGTGATTGAGGCCTTGTCCACACTTATACAGATATTTTTAAAAACGTAGTTTTCAAAAACAATCTTTGCACAAATCAGCAATGTCTCATGAGCAGGTCAGCCCAGTTGGGGATGCTAATACCCCACAAAATTTGTTGTCATAGAGTTCAAGAAGAACATTGGGCCTCATTCACCAACCGTTCTTAAGAAGAAATGTCTTCTTAGAACCCACTTACGCAGTTTTTATGAAGATTCTGACATTCACCAATGTTTTCTCATTTGGGTTTTGTTCTTAGGTAAGAACAGAATCTACACACTCAAGAGCACAAAGGTGTGAACAGTTCTGCGGTTTAAGAACACGTCATGAATCTGATGTAGACTTTTTCTCAGGATCTTTCTCAAGAACACTTTAAAGAAAAATTAGGAGATATTAGTGAATAAGACCCGTTGTGAGCGTGCGCACTGTGCAAAATACAGAGCGTATGACAGCAACGTGCAGTCAACACATCAGCATACCATTTTGGTGCACCATTATTGGTGATGTAATAGTGCTTGATGACTTACTCTGTAAAACGTAGACATTTTGCTTGTATTTTTGAGTATGTAAGCTGCAGGTCAGTGTACTGTATATTCATGTGGATATATAGTACAATTTGACCTGCAGTTCATCAGACCGCCGTAATTTGATATTTTACCCAGATTCAAAGTCCGATTCCTGCTAGAAAATAAAAGCTTTCAAAAGCAAAATAAACCTGAAAACTTGCTGCTGTGGTGTTGTTTACATTACCATGCCTATGCCACTGTCTCTGCAATGTCCACACTGTCCAGATCAGGTAGAGAAACAGGTTCCCCATTTGAGTTGTGAAGTTATTTCAAGTCTGACTTTGGTTAATGATTGTCAAGTTACATATCTTTAGAATCTTTGAGGTATTTTCAATAATAGTAGTCGAGGTCACACCCAATTTACAAGAACTGAGCACAGTACATTCTGACGCCTACAAACTAGGATTTAATGAAGCAGCCAAATTCAAAAATATACTATTAACACCCAAATCATCCCGAAATTGTTGTGCACTCAAAGTAATCAGAGTTCTGCATACAATGAACAGCAACAGGCATGCGCAGGTCAAAAGGGTGATGAAAAATCTCCACCCTGGACAGAGTTTCGAAAATCTGCGATTTCAGTGAATGAAAATGCTGTTTACATTTGTTACCTGGAAACACATGGACTGAGCTTTACAAGGCAGAGGCAGCGGCTTTTATTACTAAAAAAGCCTAAGCTGGTGTTAAACAGTTAAAACCTATTTCTGTGACAAACTGGCCAAACATCAGCGTCCAGTATTACTGATTTAGCTCATTAGCTCATCTGAGGCAGCTTCTGTTATGTTACTCATCCAATACGAAAAGCTATTTTTATGAAAAAAAAAAACATATTTTGAAATGTATTCCATTGCAACACCAGTGCTGTCAAAAAAGATACAATATCAGAGGAATATCAAAATCAGTTGGAATGCTTATCCCTATTGTTTATGTAGTGCAAGTTAGTGCTTTTCTGCTGTTGTGTGTTAGTTTCTGATGTCAGCAGGTTTGATTTTTTCCCTCTCAGTGTCTTTCCAGTGTTAAATGTGAAATGGCAACAGCCTAAAGGCCGTGCTGCGCCACAGGCTCTCCGGATACACACACGCACACAAGTAAAAATGCTCACAAATGCATGCACAAGCACACAAACATCCACATGCAAACGTTTTAGAATGTCTTATTTAAGGAGGTATAAGATTTTCCACTTGCATAATGACGAGGAAAGTCAAAGAAAATAAGTGAAAAAACTGGAGTCTGAAAAATGAATAAAAGCTACAGAGAAAATGAGACTCCTAACAACCACCTGGAAGACCTGGTAGACACCAAAACTGCCTTTGAGAGAGAGGAGAAAATCAAGCTGCTTCAGATCTGAAAACATCCACAGGTGTTTCTGTCCATCTTTCCATTGTGAGAAGACGACTCAGCGCTATGGGTCTGAAAGGATGTGTAGCTGCCAAGAAGACCTCACTGAGAAAAGGAGACAGACACATCAAACAAGGAAGCTGACCACCCCAGAGTCCAGACCTCAACATCACTGAATGTGTTTGATTACTTCAGAAAATGATCACCCAACTTCTAAGACTGAACTCTGGAGGTGTGTCTGCAGATTTACTTGAGAAACTGAAAGTGAGTCTCCTGAAAAGAATGGCAGCTGTAATAAAGGTGAAGAGTGACACACCGAACACTGTCAAGTATAGTTGTTGAGGCTTCTGTGTCATTTTCTGTTCTATGTAATAGAAATGTCTTGTACTCAGTGGCTGTTTTGACTGGAAATTAAACAAATGAAAGGTGGTTCCTGACTTTTGCACAGTAGTGTATACTTAAATGGATCTCACAATCATGAGGAATAAGTCATGCTCTCTCTTCTCCCTCTCTCACTCTCTCTCTCTCTCTCTCTCTGATGAAAGAACACATCGATTGTCCCCATTCACTCCTGTAACATGCCCTCTCTCTCTGCACCGGCGGGCACACAGCTTTACACCCCCTCACTGTGAACACTGCGAGACAGGCAGACAGCAGACAGAGTGAGAGAGGGAGGGAGTGCATATCTGATTGTATGTGTGAAAGAGAGAGAGATTCTGATGGTGGGTGTGTGTGTGTGTGTTAGTGTGAGTGTGAGAGAGAGAGAGATAGAGGCTGATTGTGTCAGCGAGTGTGTGTGGCCGCAGGCTCTCGCACGTCCTCTGAAAGCAGGCTGTGAGCGTGGCTGAGCCTCGCAGCCCTGCAGCCAGCCGTGACATTACCTGCGGCTACGCTGCAGCCACACACACTTCAGCCTGGGAAAAATCACATCACACACACACACACACACACAGCCATTTTAAAGCTTGGGAAATGAACAAGTGAGTGGGTGTTTGGTGGAATGGAGGGATGGAAGGATGAAAGGATGTAGGGATGGAAGGATGAAAGTTTGGAGGAATGGCAGGATGAAAGAATAGAGGGATGGAGGGATGAAAGGATGAAGGAGTGGAGGGATGAAATGAAGGAGGAATGGCAAGATGAAAGGTTAGAGGAACAGCTGGAGGGATGAAAGAATAGAGGGATGGAAGGATGAAGGAGTGGAGAGAGGAAAGGATGGAAGGGTGAATGAAAGGATGAAGGAATGGAAGGGATGGAGGGATGAAAGGATTGAGGGATAAAAGGATGGAGGAATGAAGAGATGAAAGGATGGAGGAATGAAGGAATGGAAGTATGAAAATGTCCTGATATTAGACTGATAACTAATAACAACCACCAAACTTTCCTTAGTTTTGACCAATTCTGATATCATTAGCAATTTTGGTCCTAAATTATAGCTTGTAATTATTGTCTGTAGTTCCAACCAAGTCTGCTACATGAGTGAGTAGTTGGATGGATGGATAAATGGATACATAGTGAATGAGAGAATAGAGAGATAGGTGAGCATTAGATTAAGGATATACTGAACCCGTAATTAACAGATTTTGATGCTAAATTATCAGCAGTAATAATTTTAATAAGTGAATAATACATCAGTCACTTTAGTGGGTGGTTGGCTTTACAGGTAGCAGATGTTTGGATAAGTTGGCGGAAGGATTGATGGATATGTAGTCAGATGTGTGAGAGAATTGATGGATAGGGAAGCCTTGGATGGGGGGAGCAATGAATAGTCAACACCTGATTTTCACTGTTTATTAGTAAGATGGTGTGTTGAGTTGTGGGTTGTAATTCCAGTGTCAGGCTGATAATTACTTTTAACAAGGGCATTTTGAAGCTGGGACTAAAAGCTCTATCAATCAATTGGTAATGATAGCTTACCAATTGCCAACCATTAATAAATATTGATGTGGGGAAAAATGCAACCAAACTGGCAAGAGCTGCATCTTATGGTCAGTTCATCGATCAATCTATTGGCTATAATTGAATGAATTGGTTGATCTCAAAATCTCTTCGGTTCCTTTGATTCCTGCTTTTAGTTTTTAGTAAAGGATGTGCCATATTTTTTCATAATCAGTGACTTTGTCTACTAGTCATGTCTGCCCCAAGTCCAATCTTTAATCACAAGTTTGACCAAATTCACCCGGTCTACAACATCACATGCCACAATATCAAACTATGAAATTAAATGGTGGGTCTGAACCAGAGACGTCACACTCTGTGAAGATGTGCGCATGATGTGAATGTGTTAAACGTGATGTCAATGCATTCAACTTGATATTAAAGATGATTTATTTATTTGTTTATTTGGAGACCAGACGTTTATGTTGAGCCTGATCTGTGTTTTGTCATTGAGATGTTGTTGTGTTTGTCTCCTGTACAGATGCAGCAGCAGGAACTGGCCCAGATGAGGCAGAGAGACGCTAACCTGACGGCTCTGGCTGCCATCGGCCCGCGGAAAAAGCGCAAGGTGGACTCCCCGGGAGCCACGACGTCGGGCACTGAGGTTAGAGTCCCCGCTTGATAAACAGTAGAGTTTACAGAAGTGTTAAATTCACTCTCAGATTGTAGATAAATGGTTAATCGTTACGTTTGGGAAGGGACTTGTAACTGCTGTCTCTTCACGAGCTCAGTCCCGGGTAAGCACTCGCAGCTCAGCTCGGCTCGGAAAGCGTAAAGGACCAGGACGCTGGACTTTCCTGCAACACACAAAAGAGCAGCTCCATTGCAAGCAGAGCCTTTTTGTGTATTTTATTTATTTGTTTGTTTTTTGAGTTGGGGAGCCTATTGAAATTCCACGCGATGCTCTGATTGACGCCTCTGAATATTGTAAATCTACAATAAGGCCCGATTCAGAATGTCAGTCGGTCATTTTAATAACCTGCTCATTGGGTTGTGTGTAGCGCATCATGCGCTAGGATGAGGGGAGGGAGAGAGAGAGAGAGAGAGAGAGAGAGAGAGAGAGACAAGGAGAGAGGGAGCATATTTAGTGTGCTTAAATGAGAAGCATAAACAAGAAAACAAAAACATTACTTCTGCTGTGCGGTCGCCGTGCCGATCTGCTTCACTCTGCTTCATTGTGATCGCTCCTGGAGTTGCCATTGCATTAGAAAGAAGGAAAAAAAAAAAACGCACGCAAAGTTCACTCGTTTCTTTTTTCACAGCTTGTTGGGGTTTAATTGGAGGTGTTTATAGCAAACTCACCCTCTCTGAGCGCTCCTGATAGGGGGATGAGAGCAGCGAGGGTTGAAGTGAGAGAGGGAGGGAGGAAGGGATGAATGGATGGAAGGAATCTTTACTTATTTTCACTTCATTTTCACCTCCTCACACATGCTGAGTTGTGGTGCTGGCTGTGTGGGTCTATATATGTCTGTGAGCGTGTCTTAGGAGTGAGCCGTATGTCATCTTCAACCTTTTATTAGTTCGTCTGGTATAAGGATTGAAATTCTCAGGTGGAGTTTTGTCATAGCTGTTATGGTACGCCACAAACGAATGCAGATAACACAACATACACACAGTGCAAACTGTGCTAATGTTATTCCCTTTAGCTGAGCGACTGAGTCAGGAATGTTTGTCACGTTTCAAATGAAAACGCAGAAGACCCTCGTTCACCTCCCACTGTCTAGTCCAGTGGTCGGCAACCCAAATGTTAAGAAGAGCCATTTTGTCCTTTCAACAAAAATCAAACCACCTTGAGAGCCACAACATTTTATGGTAATTTTACCATCTTGGCTGTGAATATGTCTCAGTGTATGCTAATGTAGTGGTATAGGCTAAAAAATATAATATAAACGAAAACACAGACTCACTTTGCTCTGCTTTGAGCTTTAGCTCAGCTGTAGCTGCTTTTCTCACACCTCCAGCAGGAAACTTTTCCTCAGAAGTAGAGCATTTTCTTGTAAAATGTCTCTCATCGGTCGTTTTTTTCCGAAGCTGAAGTCGCTTCTCATTTGCCAGCTTCTTGTTCTAATTTTCCCTTTCCACCTTAAACGGTGCCTGAGGTGCCAGAATGTAATTGCGGCACCTTTAAGGTGGAACGGGACAATTTGAACGGGAAGCTGGCGAATGAGAAGCGACTTCAGCTTTGTGACTTTTTAGTGTTTGACAGTTTCTCGTTGCAGATTAAATGCATCAGGAAACCAGCTGGAGTGATTATAAATGCAAATAAGTCCATTCGTCTCTAAATTATTGACGTTCCTCTGAAATCTTTCTCTTTGCCTTTTTGTTAGCTACTAGCTAGGCTAGACTGCTGTCTTTGTTACTATGTGACCAGCAGTCTGCACGCCAATCTTCAGGGTCGAGAGCTGATGAATTCACAGTTGTAGGCTACATTAACTCCAGCGTTCAAGACCATTTATTCCTGAAACTGTGTTAGAACGACCAGCAGAGCTTTATGCTAGGAAGATTATTTTATGTTAACCTAAAAAATCTGATTCTGCTGTGACGCCGCAACAGGGCAATAGAAGAGCCGCATGTGGCTTCGGAGCCGCCTGTTGCTGACCCCTGGTCTAGTCAGTGCTGCAGACGTACAAGAATGACCAGTCTTTTGAGGTTAGCTTTAGCCTAACATGGGCACGAACAGTTACTCATTTCCTCTTGTATCACCTAAGAAACTGCCTAGTTCGGACAGCTGCATCGGACAATGCTGCGGTCAGGGCCTTGTGTGTGATACAAGTTGTGGACCAGCTGCTACTGAAGCTTGCAGTATCTGATGGTCATCAGAATGTAAGTGCTACTCCATTTAAAGTGGAACGGAAAATTTAAACCAATAGCCGGCAAATAAGAACCTAACTTCAACATTGTAGAAGTGACGTGAAATGGACAAAACACAGTTTTGTTTGGCTGTTGTCTTCGAGCCTCTTTTGCACTGAGCAGTTAGAGGCTTCGTCTGCGAAATCTGCGCTTGTTTGCTTTTCCACAATCAAATCATAATATTCGATGAAGCCAGATGAAGGTCATCTTCTTAAGAAGCATACAGACACCTTAACAGTTCATTTTATGTTTTAACAGGACTGAAAAGGGTGAAAGTTTGGCTCGTGTTTGTGAGTATGTATGGATATTATATTAGGGCTTTCAAATATTTCAGTCATTTTCGAATATTCTGTAAGAAAAGCTAAAGACACTTCATTTTAATGACTGAGGAAACACATGAAAACATCCTTATTTATATTTTTCTTTAACATCCTTCTTTTTTATTAGAATGGCTTATACTTCTTGTTATTTTTTTTTTTTTTGGATACATTTGCTTTTTTAAGTAATAAAACATAATTAAAATACTGCAAGGTAATGAAAAAACATTTCTCAATTTTTTCATGGGACGTAGCATAAAATGCTAATTTGGGAAATTTTGCAGCCCTGTCCATGATGAGTGGCACAGCAGAGCAGAGGACACAGCATCATTTTAACATCATCTTAAAAAAATGAAAACAGCTAATTTAATTAGTCAGTGAACTGGGGGCAGTGACCATATTTCTGTCTGAACAAGGCGCCTTCTGCTCTGGACAGCTCACTGGCCTTCATGCTCTCGTTTATTCCTACAAATAAATGTAATTTGTCACCTCATTGTCAAATCAAATCAAATAGTTAGGAAAAGAGTCTCACAAGCTGTGTTTACCTCCAGAGTGTGTAATGTCTGTTTAATTTTGACCATATAACAGCATATCAGCCGATATTAGCATATTAGTCGGTTATCTGAATTTTTACTTCAGTATCAGTGATAAAGTGTTCATATAGGTTGGAGCCTGCTGTATCTGTCTGTCTGTCTGTCTGTCTGTCTGTGTACCTTGCGGTGGTTTCTGTGTTTCTCCTCTAGTGCAAAGCCAATGTGACTTTTTGAAGGGGGGTCAGTGAGGGGCCTCGGGCGGGCGGCTGAAGGGGCCCCAAAGTCACTCAGTCAGGAGCCCCAGAGACTTCAGCTGGACATAAACAGAGCCGCAGGGGCCGCAACGCAACCAGCGTTACACCCCACTGTCCCGTTCTCTCTTTCTCTCTCTCTGTCTCTCTCTCTCTCTCTCTCTCTCTCTCTCTCTCTCTCTCTCTCTCTCTCTCTCTC
>JAILXH010113653.1:7754-25861 GCA_023558415.1 Piaractus mesopotamicus
TGGGGATGACTCATGGCTATGGGAATATAAAAAGCATGGTTGGAGGAGGGGATTTAATGTGTGTGTGTGTGTGTGTGTGTGTGTGGGTGGGGTATGAGTGCTCGTTAAGGTGATATGGATTAACACATCCCTAAACGTATTATCCACACTCAGAGAGAAATGATTACCCTCCATTCAACTAAACACACGCGCTAACACAAATATGTAACTCACAAACACTCACTCTATTACCCCTCAGCGTCATTACCATCTGGGCTCATTCATCATCCGTCACATTCCTCTGTCTATCACCCTTCACTCTTTCACACTCTCTTACCCTTTTACCCTTCCATACAGTGTTTGCATAGGAGACACTCAACCCTGATCACCTCTCTCTCACATCTCTCTCCCTACATACATGACTCCCTCTTGGCCCTGTCGCCATGGTGATCCCTATCTTTTCCTCAGTTTCTCTCATTCATACAGAGGGGCGCCGAGAGACAGACAGCAGGTGGGTTCTAATGAGGAGATGAGCACTGGCCCCCTTGTCTCTTTCGCCCTCTCACTTGCTCTCTCTTTCTCTTGCTCACCCACACACTCTCCCCTATATTTTGTCCCTTGTCTCTCTCTTTATGCTGCACCACTATCTCTCTCTCTTTCCCTCCCTCTGTCCCCCTCTGCTTTCTCATCCCTCCCTCTCTCGCTCTCTCTCTCTTCCTGTACTTTGTCTCTCATTTCCCCAACACAATCTCGCTCTCTCTCTACTTTGTCTCCTATTTTGCACCCCATCACAATGTTCCACCACTTTCTCTCTCTCCTTCTGTCTCTCTTCATCTGCCACCAATCTCTATCTCTAATAGTGAGTGATAACAATATTTATAATATTTATTCAATTTATCATCTCTTTCCTGCTTCTCTCGCTCTCCCACCCCCCGCAGTACGTCTCAGACATACCAGTACACCATCAGTCTTCATTATGCAGGGACAAAGGGGTATATATAGATATGTATCTATGTGTGTGTGTGTTGGTCTCTTGTCTCTCTCTTTATGCTGCACCACTCTCTTGTTTTTTTCCCTCCCTCTGTGTGTGTGTGAAACAGAGAGAGAGAGAGAGGGAGAGGAAAACACAGCGTGACAGAGTTTCAGGTGATCCCTCATTAGTGCTAGCAGTCTGCTGAGTGCTAGCTAATGTTCTTCACCGTTTAGTAGTCTTCTGTCACTGAGATGAGATGTCATGTTGAGGTTGTTGTTGTGAGCTATTTTTGGCCTCGGTATGTATGTCTGTCGTCATTCTTGTCTATTTTTTATTTTTTTTGTTATTCTCCCATGAATACCTTAAAAATCTACTAACTGAACAAAATATCTTGTAGCTGTTCACTCTTTCTTTTATTCATCACTTTCATCTCTCTCTCTCGCTCTCTCTCTCTCTCTATTTCTCACCTTGCCTCTTTTTCTGACTCATGGTCTGTGTGACGCATTCCCTTACGTACATGTCTGTGTGTGTGTGTGTGTGTGTGTGTGTGTGTGTGTGTGTGTGTGTGTGTGTGTGTGTGTGTGTGTGTGTGGAGGGAGCACTGTCATTCATCTCTAGTAACACTCTTTCCACCTCTTTAATTAGGAGCAATGGCCTTCAGCTACAAACCAGTCACTGTCCCTTCCTCTAAAATTAGCCTTTATTCAGTTATAACTCAATATATTATTTAATGCAAATATGGGTCTGGCAGCATATAAAAAAGAAGCGTCATTATGGAATCTGTTGACTAAAATGCATTTGTATTTTCTGAAATATGTTGGAGCCGCTGCTCCAGTAAATCAGGCTGGTGCCGGTGCTCAAGCTTGACACCATCTGTTCCATTGCAGAATTATGAGGCATTCTGGAATATTCCAGCAGTGTTTACTAAAGTGAGAGGAGCTCTACACGAGTTTGGGAACTTTTAAAACGATAGGCAGGATTTAGAATCTGTCTAAGCACGTTCTGATGTCATTGCTCTGCACTTTTTGCATAGTGTTTTTTTTTCGGCTGTATAGACTCAAGCTAGCCAACTACTAATGCTAGGTTAGCTGAGGCTACACTGATGTTTCTTTGAATTCTGACAGAGTCATTAAGCTAACAAATATATCCAGACATATATAACATGGTAAACTAGCATACTAGGTTATCTAAGGCTATACTATGTTTTATTGAATTCAGGTTGAATCACATCAGGCTAACAAATTTGGAAATATGTCTAGCTAAGGCTACGCTGATGTTTTTTGATTTTTGACAGAATCATATCAGGCTAACAAATTTTGGAAATATGTCAAATATGTACAACGTGTTCTACACCTTCTATACACAACAAACATATATAACATGAAACCATGCATTCTATGCCAGTCTAAGCTGGTCTACGCTGGTTAATGCTGGTATAGTGCTGGTCTTGACCATCATACCAGCATCCAAAACACAATATATCGCTGCTGTTGGAAGAAAACCATGTATCTCCATTTTTGCCGTTTTTCAGTTTTTGACATAATTTGAAAATGCCTGTTGCCCTTTACATTGTGTGTGAATTCCATGAAGAATAGACCAAAATTCAGTGGGGAAAAAAGTCTGGTTCCATTGACTCCCATTAAAAGTAAAGTAGGTTTTTTCCTTTTCCTGTAAAGTCTACGCTAGTTTTTCTAGCAGGGAATGCTAAACTAGCATGTTAGTCTATCTAAGCCTACGCTGACGTGTCTTCGATTTCTAACAGAATCATGTCAGGTCAACAATTTTGGAAATATGTCTAACATGCAGCCTATAACATGATAAACTAGTATGTTAGGTTGGCTAAGGCTGTACGGTTTCTTTAAGTTCTGGTTGAATCACTTTAGGTTAACAAATGTGGAAACATAGCCATGAACATGAATAACATGGTAAACAAGCATAGGCTAGCTAAGGCTATGTTTCTTTGATGTCTGACAGAATCATACTGGATTAGCAAATGTAGAAATATGTCAAACGTATAATAATATGGTAAAATAGCGTGTTAGGCTAGCTAAGGCTATACTGATGTTTCCTTGATCTCTGACAGAATCATATTAGGTTAACACATTTTGAAATATGTCAAACATATAACATGGTAAAAAAGCATCCCTGCTAGAAAAAAACAGCATCGACCAACGTGGCTGGTCACCGGCAAAACATGCATATGTTATGTTTTGGATGCTGCTATGCTGGTCAACCAGCGTTACCATGCTAGGTGACCAGCTAAACCAGAACCAGGCCAGCACAAGACCAGCAGACGCCAGCACAGACGAGCTTAGGCCAGCGTGATGTGCTTGCCCTTGAGCTACTTCGTTGTCTTCGAAGCTTCATGAATTACTTACTTTACTTTGTTGATTTGTGTTTCTCGGAGGCCTATTAAACTTGCAAAGAAGGGCAATAATTTGTTGCCTGGAAGTGAGACTTGTTTGGCAAGTTTTTCAAGGCTAACTCCCACTCAGATGTACAGCATCATCATTATTCTTCCATCCAGAGCTGACGTTACACGGCCATTACGCTCCCACCACTACAGAACTCATGCAGATACATTTATGTCACAACAATCCAATGGCAAATCAGTCCAGCTAACAGCTAGTCCCTCAGATGCATATGTGTGTGCCGTGCATTGTTTTGATCCAGTAGGTTTTAACACCTTATAATGAATCACAGTATGTTCTAGCTAAGTGTTAGAAAAAAAGACAGTGGGAGAGAGAGAGAGAGGGAGAGAGAGAATGACCTTTGCTGGCTTGGCACTGCACAGAGGGAGATTTTCTCTTCATTAAAATCAACCACCTCTCATCTAAGCCTGTTACCACCAACACGGTATACTGCAGAGAAACAGAGAAAAAGTTCTTCTCTTAACACGTCTCTGAAATTGTGCAATTCCTAGCATGTAAAAGTGTACACAGGTCACATGCTGTATGCCATAGTCTCTTAAAAATAAAAGTTTCTAAATGCCTACTGGCTTGGGTATGCAATTGTACACTGTAAAAAATAAATAAATAAATAAAAATCAATTTGCTGGCTATTAATTGTATGACTTTCACAGTAATTTACTGAACTGTATTAACAGTAAACAACACTAATATAGTAACCGTTTACTGTGATTTCAGTCACATGCACGCCAAGATTACTGTGATGTAGCTGTATTCAGCTGTATATTTACAATAACAAGCCGTAATTAAAATACAGTAGTCTTCTATATTTTTACATAGCAACTGTAAAAGTAATGCTACTCAGTAGCCAGTGATTTACGATATTGTTACACATTTATTCACCACGTTTTGCACTGTATATCACAGAATATCTCAAATATATATACTTAAAATACAAATACACATTTGACAGACACTTTAACTTTGCTTATCATTTGCACAAACATGACCAAAAAACAACAATTTGCTGTGTTATTACAGAAAGTATGTAAAGATGAGCTGATTTCACAACAAAAGGAATATAGTGAAGTCCTCATAATAATTAACAGTGTAGGGAAAACTGACTCCCCGAAACACCAAAAGCTGCAGTAGGTAGGATTGAGAAGAGAGTGGTCTTATCTTGAAAACTTGAACGAGTACAACTTCCAGGTCCCACCCCTTTCCGCTGCGCTCCAGTCCTGCCTCCAAAGCCCCTCCCTGCAGAGGAGGCAGCCGCACACGCACAGGCTAGCAACCATGGCAACTAGCACTTACTTATTTCAGTGCTTAGCTGTTTGTTTGATGACAGAAACTGTCACGAATGGTACTAAATAAGCAATAAGCCACTAATGAGAACAATTAGCTGTGAGAGAACAGGCGCACACAAATATCACAGCAAACACCAAGGCGATAGGACTGCCTGAGCACTTCACGAATATGTTTTTAGCCACTTTTTAAATAAAACAATGCTAACCAGAAGCCTTAGCATTGGAAGCAAGCTAGCTAACAGTAGCCTGACAGCAACATCACAGTAGTTTAAGACATGCGGTACGGAGTGTTACTGTAACCACTAGTCTTTCTTTTTAGCTTTGTCTTTTTCTGTGTACTTGTCCGTGTTGTTGGCAAAGGAGGGATGCGCAGTTTTTACCTGCTGGTGGTTGTTTACCTGATGTGGTGTGAGGGGGAGGGGCTGCTGGGTGTGCGCAAGCAGTGACTGACACATCGTCAAACCCTCCTGTTGGCTCTGATTGATTATTTTAATTTGGGCGCAGTGGATTCTTGCAAATGGAGCAGTAGGTGGAGCCAGAAAAGCCAGATTTTTTCACAGATTATCTGTCTCATGTACTACCAGAGCCGCTTTATGAGGAGCCTGGCCACTTCTTATTGCCCCCGTTATATCAAAAACAGGACTGCTGAACAGCAGAGGGCGCCCGCGAGTTAGTCCTCAATGAATGGGAGTGAATGGAGCTCAACGGCTAAAAACGAAAAGTTAAAATAGTTTCTAATCACTCGCCCAGAACGTTCCTTTAATTTTAGAAAGTAGAAGGATGTATTTCACTAAAAAAACCAAAGAAATCTTACCCATATATTTCCTTTTTTTCTACAGTAAACGGGTTTTGGGCAGCGGGAGGCGGCATTACTGCTAGAGCGTGATGATTGATTGGCAAGGGGAGCAGCTCATTGGCTGTTCGCGTTCACAGACGTCATGGACGTAGATGAGGCGCCGTTTTAAACTCCAATAGCTCGAGTTTAAAAGCTCTTAAAATATAACAGCGGTGTTAAAATGTTTTATGCTGTTCTGTGTTCAGGAAATGATTGCATTTTTTTTTTACATTAAAAATGTTTAAGCGTTTATAAACTATGATTTTGCTCAAATGCTCCATATTAACCCATTCAATTTGGACTCGCTCGGGAGCGCCCTCTAGCGTTTGAGAAAACTGGAAGACATTGCAGAGTGGTAATTCTCCTCTCTACAAGTTCTCTGGTACTACTATCAGGACATAGTGACAATTTGAGCAAATATGACAAAAAAAAAGTACTTTTATATGGATGACCTACTGCAGCTTTAATGGTTCTTTAGAGCCCGAAAGCAGTTCTTCTATGGCATTACTCCAAAGAACTGCTTTTGCCACCTTTATACTTAAGAGTCTAAGCTTATGGTCTCACACAATCCTAGAACATGGACAGAAGATGTTGAAAGGCCACTTGATCCCATTATGTGACGTAGTTGTCATAAATTATGTCTCCATAATGGTAACTTTATTAGAACGTTCCAAACTTTTTCACCCTAGTTTAGCCCCGGCCATTTTCATCCGCTAGCTGGGTGCTTCTTCTGCTTCAAGTGAAGCTCGCCGCCACTTCTTTATCCAACCGCTGCTAATGCAGTGTAAGTGAATTCAGAATCTGTCTAGAAGATCTGATACCTTTTGTTCCAACTCTGCACAGTACTCTGCACTTTCCTGCATCGTGTTAGGCTCCTGCTTAGGCTCTAGCTAACCTACACCTAGTAAGCTAGCATGCTCGGTTAGCAAAGGCTACACTGATGTTTCTTTGAATTCTGACAAAGTCTTGAAGCTAATATTCAAATAGGCATAGCATGGTAAACTATGCTATGTCTAAGCTAAGGCTACACTGACAAAATCATTAAGCTAACATCCAAACATGCGTAAACATGGTAGAATGGTTGGCTTGCTAAGGCTTTACTGATGTTTCTCTGAATTCTGGTATAATCAGATTAGGTTAACAAATTTGGGAATATGTCCAATCAGGTATAACATGATAAACTAGCAGGTTAAACTAGCTAAAGCCATTCTTAGTTTTCAGTACACAGTGTGGGGAGAATCATTTAGGTTAATAAATTTGGAAACTTTAGTTTCTACTAGTCTAAACACTCATCGCATGGTAAACTAGTATGCTAGGTTAGCTAAGGCTATAGTGATGTCCAATTATCTCCTGGACTTCTGACCGCGGATGGCTGTGGATCTAACGTCGATAGAGCCGGCGCTAAGGCTGTTCCTCTTAAATGTACATCATATATACCATATATTCCATGTCATTTTGGAGCATTTTTGTGAACCATTTATTATAAACTGTTCACATGATATAAAGCACAGCTGGCCTTTTTTAAACAATGAGGTTTTGATACGACAGCAGCACACTATTGAAAACAATGGAACCGAAGTCTATGGCGAATGCATCATGCTCGTAATGAGTCTGTTTAATTGAACTAAGAAATTCAATTGCCCTGTGCTCTACAGGCTTTTCTATTAGTTTGATGTAACCAGATGCTTCCTAATGATAGGCAGCAGCAGGTCACCATGCATTTGATACAGGTGGATTAGCAGGCAAGTACATGTAGTGCATATCTTAAATTCTACTGAACATGCTTTCAGTACTGCAAGGCTGAGAAATTCTGAAGCACTGCTTTAAGCGTGTACTAAGTGTTCATGCATGCGATGATTAAAGCAGTGCCTTAAATTTATTTGATTCAGATGTGTACATTATTTCCACTTGAGCAAATACATTACATTAAAGCAATTATTGCCAAAAGTAAGAAACTGTGTTGTAATACATTTTATTCATATGGAAATGCTGTACACATTTAAAACATATAAATTCAATTCAGCAATCCCATGCTGCTGGATTTTGACTGTTCTGGAGAACATGCTCATCAAAAAGGTCTGGAGATTATCCCTTCATCTGTCTCTTCTTTCTTCTACCTTCTGTCTTTCATTGCTTCTCCCCATCTCTGTATTTTTCCTTCAAAACGGAGCGCGTATGTGTATGAATGAGAGAAGCTATGTGATGACGTTGTTTGGCTCACTCTCAGCGCTCTTGCCCCTGTGCCCCCCCCTCCTTCTCTGAGGAGCGACTATAAATACCTCACACTGATGATTCATCTACCAGACATATCAATCTCCCCAGCCGCACACACGCACACAAACAGGCACACACTGGCTTCACTGCACACAATCAGCCCAAGACTATTTCTTTCACTGTCCTAGTTTAGACCATCAATTAGACTGTTATTATCTAGTAACACAGAGCAGAATTGGTCTAAAGACACACATTTTATTGTAGTCTTTTTAGTGCCTGTGTCAAGGTTGTAAAAATCTTATAACCATGGGTGGTTGTGTGTGTGTGTGTGTGTGTGTGTAGTGACTGTGAGGAGAGTGACTCTTCAGGGAAAGTAAATTGTTGTGGTCGTAACAAAACCTCATGTCTCTGAAACAGCAACTGCATAAAAGAATGACAAATGTAATGTAGGCCAAATATAACTTAATAAGATTAGATTCCAAGTCATTTTGGGCCATTTCTATTAAACATTTCACCATGAAATAATAACACAACGGAAAGGGCACCTGACATTTTCAAATAGTGTGAAAAAAGTCACAATGTTTTGATACAATCTTAATAAAGTTGCCAAAAATATCACATGTAGACTTTTAGGGGACTTTCTGAGGATAATTCTGTGATGTCACTGGACTATACTCTGCAGTATTAAAGAAGCAGTTCTGTCGAAAATCTAATTTACATAATTTTCCACTTACCCCAAATGTAATTGAGGACAATGTCTGGAGTTCAGATTTTGCTTCTTTAGTTTAGTGCTGGAGCTACGAGTCTGACATTGCTAACATTAGAAGTCAATAATCACGGAAATCTTTTGTGTAAATACGTTCTCAAAACGTCTCTCAACCCAGCAATCTGCATTCTAGTCTCGCAGGGCCAGGTGTGATGAATGTCTGGGTACAACCATGAGCAATTCTGACAAAATTTGGACGGGAACATTGACTTGTTAGAGTGGGAACACAGTAAGTATGAAATTTCAAGACCAATCCAAAGCCTTGTTGTCACGCCTCCCTCTGGCCCGGCTGGAACTACAGCCAACTCGGCCGCCTTGGACTGCATTTCCCAGAACCCCTCGCTCCCTCACATGACTCAGGACTCAACCAGATCTACCTATCACCATTCAGCCTCTCCGGTCTTCTAATCATTTCCGCCTGTTCTCATGTGTATTTAACCTGTCTGTTTGTATCAGCTCCTTGTGAACTATCGTCACTGCGTGCTGTGCATACCGAGCCTTTCTGCATGTTTGTAAGTCTATTTCTGTGTATGACATGTTTTCCATTTTTTACCCTGATTTTTGCCTTGTCCTTCTGCTCTGTTTAGGATCTTTAACTTATCTTGCTGGTTTTTGACTGTTCTTTTAGCCCTTTGTTAATAAAGCTCTTAAAACTACCCTTGTCTGAGAACATCTGGTTCTGTCTGCTACCTATACATGTGTGAAGGCAGAGCTCAAAGTAGGGGGCGATAGTGCACTTTAAACATTGTCTAACAGCAACAAGCCCATTGGTAGCCCATGGATGTAATGTAAGCTGGCACAGCTGAAAAAAATAATGAAGCATGTAGAGTTTTAGAGCAGGCATACCCTTATTTGTAAAGGATTTTGCTGTGATCTTCCACCAAAAGTTTAACGAGTTGATCTCCAGGCGTGTGTTCTCACTACAAGATCATGTTTTGCCATGTGAGACTAAGCACATCCAGGTCGCTCAGACTTGTGGATATGGTTTAGGATACAATATGACTTACTGTGAACTACAACAATGAACGAAACCTCACCATGTAGCTGAGCACAGCAGGCAGCTATCTTAGACAACAGTTGTTGTACCAAAGTCCGACTCCCATCCACAACACACATCATGCAGGCATGTATATGCTACAAATTATGTTTGCAACTTTTGTTGTTTCTTTTTATGAATAACCACTAATCTTAAATTTTTAAAAAACTGATGCTATATGTTTATCAGTAGAAACAGTATAAATTGGGAACATAATTTAGCATCTATATACCTGCAAGACAGGTATGCATATGAAGGGGAGTTGGATTTTGCGAGTGAGGGGGAGTTCGGCACCTGTTAGCTAAAATAACTGTCCACTGCATTAAGCGACACAGTGAAATTATATTAATTTTTATAGTCACACTGTGTCCAAAACCACAACAATGACTCAGTGTGACCTTACTGAAGACCTAGATGAAGTTTGAGTGGGCTGAGGTTGTTTTGGGGGTGCATTTATGGAAAAGATTTGGGTGACTATTAAATTCTAGTGTTAGCAACATTAGCCTCATAGCTCCAGTGCTGAACTGAAAAAAAAATTCAGACACAAAACAAACCTTGGCTAATCGATTTCATCTGAGGTAAACAGAAAAATGTGTATATTTGATTTTTAGTTGAAACTTTAAATACTGAACAACAAATGAATTTTGCAACATCACTGGAAAAGTATGTCTTTGCTATGTGCTTGCATGTGTTTTACTAAAGGAAAGAGGGCCCAATCTGTACATTTGAGATGTCACTGGGAAATCTTTACAAGGATGTCTCATAAAGTCTTTTAGAGGATCCTCTAAGGTCAGCTCTGGTATACATTGTCATTGGACCACCCTTCATATTATTAAAGGCTGAAGAAGCTCTAAAAAAACAATTAAAACCACCTTAACTGGCTCATTCACTTACTCTTTAGGGAACCAAAAGTGTCTATGGTATTGCTCCAACGAACCATTTTTGGCACATTTTATGAGCTTTTAAGATTGCATGGCCACAATGAAAATAAGAACTGGGAATTATTATTGGGAAATTCAATTAATCAATACTAGACTATTATTACACTCATTAGCCTGTTATAAGACCAGTCATGTTCAATTGTTGTAGTCATGCAGCAAAGAACGTGCATCCCTACACCATTCGCATTTGCTTCACTAAAGGTCTAAATGTCACAAAATATAGTAACAATATTGGGAACCTCTTCAAAGCCATTTGTAAAAGTGACATTTGGGACGTCTCCTGACATTCTGGAATATTTCTCTAAAAGGTTTTCCAGTAACATTGAAGAATTTTCAATTCATTTAGTGTTCAGCCTTTAATACCGCAAAGGATGGTCCAGTGACATTACTGAGTGGTCCTCAAAAGGTCCCCTAACAGTCTTCATGAGACATTCTTGCAAAAATTTCCTAGTGACATTTCAAATGTTCCCTGGGCCCTATTTCTTCTAATAGCAAACACATAAGTTACATAGTGGTCCTGTTTTTTTTGGCAGTCGTTTTGGTAATCTGGCCAATGAAGTCCCAGGACAATTTATGTTTGGTATTGGGTGACTATATATTCAACACAGTCAAATGATTATGTAATGAAGTTTTCTTGTGGGGAAAAAAGCTCCTGTGGCTTTCGAGCTAGAACCACCAAACTATAGAATCAATAGGTTGCTTCTGCTTTTTTAAACAATTTAACTTTCAGTGTTTGTACAGCTTTCATTCAGACACAGTTTTTTCTATAGGAATGAGCATCCTAAAACATTCCACTAATATATAATGCTAATACTTCAACCTTATTCCACCACAGTCAGTATACACTTCTCTTATGTCACTATCATACAAGCATGCTAGCAACTTTTCCGCAACTCGGATAGCATAACAACAGCCTAGCAACACCTTAGCAACCACCTGGGATACCATAGAAAAGGTCTAGCAACACCTTACCAGCTACCTAGGATACGATAGCAATGGCTTAGCAAAACCCTAGTAACCACATAGGATAGCATAGCAACAGCTTTACCAGAGCAACAACTAAGCAACATCTTGGCAACCACTAAGGATAGCACAGCGACAGCCTAGCAACATCTTAACGAACACCAAGCAATGCCATAACAACATACTACCCCGTTTCCAAAAAGGTTGAGACACTGTGAGACACTATTTGTCAAATGTTGAAACTGAGAAATTATATTGTTTTTTGAAAAATATATGGCCATTTAGAATTTAATGCCAGCAACACATTCCAAAAAATTTGGGACGAAGGCATCTTTACCATTGTGTTGCATCACTTCTTCTTTTAACAGCACCCTGTAAGCGTTTCGAAACTTAGGAGACCGATTGCTTTAGTTTTAAAAGTGAAATGTTTTCCCATTCTTGCTTGATCTAAGATTTTAGCTGCTCAGTAGTCACTTCTCCCTATTTTTTTGTTTCATAATGTGCAAGATGTTTTCAGTGGGTGACAGGTCTGGACAGCAGGAAGGTCAGTTTAGCACCAGGACTCTAACTATGGAGCCATGCTGTTGTCATATGCGTGCAATTTTGTTTTGGCATAACTTTGCTAAAATAAGCAAGGCTTATTTGAAAAAAGACATCATCTGGGTGGCAGCATATGTTGCCAAAAGCTGTATATATCATTCAGCTTTAATGTTGCCATCACAGAAGTGGAAATCACCCATGCCATGTTCACTAATGCACCCCCATACCATCATGGATACTGGCTGAAGTGTACACTGACAACAAGGCGGGTGGTCTTTAGCCTGGAGGAAGTGGCATCTGTGACAATTTCAAATTTTGATTTGTCGGACCACAGGACACTTTTTCACTTTGCCTCCATCCATCTTAAATGAGCTTGAGCCCAGAGAAGGCGGTGGCCTTTCTGGATCCTGTTTATATATGGTTTCGTTTTTGCTAAATAGACTTTTACTGCACAGTGTTTTTCAAATGTGTTCCTGAGCCCAAAAGTGATTTTCTGCAGAATCATATTTGTTTTTAATGCAGTGCCACCTGAGGGTCCGAAGATCACGGCCAGCCTATACTGATTTTCAGACTCGCCCTTGTATACAGAGATTTCTCTGGATTCTCTGAAACTTTTAATGATGAATTGTAAAGATTACACCTTTTAAGAAACATAGCCCCAAGTGACAAACCACCAAACAGTTTAAGCAGCACTGGACAAGTGGCATGCAGAGGTCACTGCAGTTGCACATAGTTCTTGGATTGGGCTAATGGTTCTAAGGAAACCTTTAACTGACATATTTACATTTACAGCATTTGGCAGACACCTACATCCAAAGTGACTTCCAGTTGAATTATGTTACGAAGGTCAGTGAATGTAACATTAGGAGTCTTGCTTTTTGTTTAGGTGGGAAATTAAATTGCCATGTTATGGGACAGTAGCATTAAAACAGTGCTATTAACCACCATGAAAAAAAACGTGTCACATATTGTCTAATAAGTCTGGAACCATTTGAGGTAGAAACTCACTTTAAAATGCATTTTCCTACAGAGACTTGCAGCTGTCAGGAAAATGTCGTAATTCCAAAATCACTCATAACTTTCACAATTTGGAGGTGAAATATCTTGCTTTTGTATTATTTTGTTTGGCTTATAAAAAAGCCCTGTGTATTTTGTGTGCATGTTTCGGACCATCCAGAATGGGGATCTGTGCAGCACTCTTTAAGTTCCATAATGCACATGTGCACAACGGCATGCAACCAAGCTTGATATTTGTGTATGTACACAATAGGAGCC
Source organism: Piaractus mesopotamicus (assembly GCA_023558415.1). Lineage (NCBI taxonomy): Eukaryota > Metazoa > Chordata > Actinopteri > Characiformes > Serrasalmidae > Piaractus > Piaractus mesopotamicus. The sequence goes on from JAILXH010113653.1 coordinate 20,992, forward strand.
TTTTCTATTTTGTGCAGTGAGATATGTTTCTTTTGCAACAGAAATAGACTCAAAACCTTTGGGAAGCCGTTTTATGAATCAAAAGTGTACACTTTAATTTTCCACTGTGTGAAATAAATAATATAAAATGAAAAACAATTTCAATTTTTTTTGCCTTTTCAGTGATTTTTTTTTTTTTATAGCCACACTTGACTACAATATTCCCAACCCTCCTTGAGCTGACAAAAACGGATATATAACAGTCTATAGTTACTTGTAATAGGGGTATTTATATTAGCTGTTAAATCTATGTATAAAAAAAAAACAAAAGAGGTTTAGACCTCAAAGAGTTCAAAAAGGTCCTTTAGAACCAAATGTGATTCTTCTATTCTTCTAACTCTTCAAAGAAGCCTTTTAGCCTGTTTATTTTGAAGAATGTACAAGAGTAATGAGTAACATAATGACACCTAACTACTAGGGGTTGCCTGACTATGAATTTTTACTAGTCAACTAGTCATCAGTACCATATTATTTAAAAAACATTTCATGCTGCAATTTGAGGTCTGAGAAGTTCACTGCAGGAGAGATTTTTGTTGTACTTCAGTAGGTTTTAGCCTCAGGCACTCTGCCCACAGAGGTACATAGACTGTTTCATATAAACTGGACACTGAAATCACCACAGTTCTCAGAAACTCACCTCTTGCTGAGAATTTAAGCTGCATCTGATCTATGCAGTGTCCGATGAGAAACAAGCAATTATTTATCAAGCTAAACGCTAGTGGCAAGCAGTTGAAACTCTACTCACCTATAAGCCTTTCAGAGCGAGGTATAGGCCTAGTCACTGAACCATGAAAACATTCATGATATCCCATTTTGAAAAGTTGTTCCTGAATTGAACCCAAGGCAGTTCCAACTCTTTCATTGGTTGGACCCCTAATGACCAGATGTTGAAGCCTAAGCTGAAATTTATGCTGTCAAATAGATTAGGTAATAAATGTCCATAATTACATTTTGGCTACTGCTCTAATTCCCTGGACATTTGCACAAATTTCAGTTGTATGGTGTTGCAGTGAACAGTTTTGTAACCTTGGTTGGTCAAGGTTGTGCCTCACCAGGCCTGTGCACAGATAGACCCCACTGGGGGTTTGAGCCCTTGCCCCTTTTCCCTCAGACTGTACAAGTGCCCTCTTAGTTAGTGTGTATAATGACTGTATATTAGTATATATAGTATATATAATGACTGTGTATTTAATATTGCCTTCACCATTCTCCATGACCAGTTTGGCGAGGGCTCTATGAGATTCCTCACTCTTGGCGCCCCCTCTGGTGCAGTACCGGCCGACTGTGGTTCTCCTCAGTAATACCGACCTGCATGAATGACCACAGCACTGAAAATCCTGCCAATAAAAACTGATGAAGTCTTTAAGAAAGCGTCAAATTCCTTAGTGTCTCCAAACTTTTGGTCGGCAATAAGAGGTGTTAATAACTTGCTACACAAGGTTTTCATTATTGTAAAACATATTCATTTATTTAAGACTCTGTCGAGCTCTTAAATGGAGCTACAACCAAACTACATACCTAGTAAACAGTGTAGTGAAAAACACCACAGCTTCTTGGCAACTGGGGTTCAAATCCCTGCATAGCAAGAAAGGTCAGTGTTTTTGGCCGCCGTTTGTTTTTTTTTATCTAAAATATGATTGTCTCTCTTGATAATGGCAAATAACTGTAGATTAAATTAAGTGTAATTCATGTTCGTCTTTCCCATTTTTTTCCCCTTGAGTCCCTGAACTCTGTCTGAAGTCTGTGCTTCGCTATTATAGGAAAACAGTTGGTGGTTTATTGGAGATCATGTTTATGATTGGTTGATCTATCTGTGCCTGCATTAGTAATAGTAACTGCCCTCCTGCTTTTGTATATTGAGATTTAGTACTATCTTTGAATCCCAGCTTCCATTCTGAAAGCAGTCAGACTCGACTTATTCTACGCAAGGCTGATGACGAGGACACTTTTTTGACAATGTGGCTCAGAGAGGGTGAAGGCTAAATAGATGAATGCACTGGCACAAGTCATCGATGAGGACCTTAACTACATGCTCTCGCCTTCTCTCTTGCTTTTATACTCTCATCTCCTTTAGTCTCTCTGCTTCATCTGTTTCTCCTTCCTCCTTTTTCTTCTGTCTATGTGTTTCTCGACGTTCTCCACAAAAGGCATTTACTGTCACTTGCGGCCTTCGTTTCCATGGACACCGGGACTTGCTCAAAGGCTTGTCTTGTGTGGCTGGCTTGGGTTCTGTACAGTCTGTCTCAATCATGCAAGGTTATGAATGATGTGCAGATCTCTTAGAGAACACAGACGCAGCCTATTCATAATCTTCTTCAGCGCCTCAGAAAGCATCTGGCAGTATTTCACAAAGGAAAATCCATTAGAAAACCAGACAAACAAGTCAAAACTGTCCAATATCAACACCGTGTACTACTTCTCCCATTGGACAGCCTTGTTTTCTTAAGCTAACTATTATTAGTGAGAATTCTCGCATAATATATGAGCGTAAAGAAGTATCTAGATCCATATTCATGGAAAGGACAAAATCATAAGGTCACTCCCTTTTCGTAAAATGTTACTGTCCTTTCATTAGAGCAGACCACACCTGAGACGAGTTGAATTTTATAAGGTTTACTGAAATAACATGGAGGCTGAGGATGCAAACGACACAAAAAACAAGTCGTGACAAGTGTGTAATTGGTTAGATCTTAATTCAGGAAGATGTTTGTTCTTAATTTCAGTTTTAGACTTAAGATTTCTCTACTAAGACATTTACACAGAGTTGGGGCATAACAGAATACATGTAACAGTGCTGTAATCAGTAAACAAACAAAAAAATAACTGTATTCCATCAGTTTAATCATTTGATTTGTTGTATTTGTACTATTTTCAATTAAATACAAGATTTAAATGATTTGCACATTATTGCATTCTGTTTTTATTTACATTTTGCACATCGTCCCAACTTTTTTGGAAACAGGGTTGTTCATTAGAGTGAATCCTTCAGTAAATATTGCAACTTAAAGGCTATCTTTAATGGAGGAGGCGGTTTCCTCTCTTTCAATGATGCACACAAAACCTACTTGAGGTCTTAGAGCCCCTTGTGGGGAGCTTTAGGCACACACATGCCTTATTTGAATGTGCTACTAAATATTTCATTACATTTTCTAATTGACGTCCCAAACATTTCAAGATTTTTCTGCAAACGTTAAGTTTCACCTTCACTATGTCATTTCTGTCCATTCCTGTTTGCATTGTTTCCTGTGTGTTTTCCTGTTTGCCTTGTGTTAGTCACACAGTTTTTCTCCGGTCTTAATTGGATTACATGACTTGATAAAGACAAGCAATCCAATAAAAACTCTTAGATTAAATTATGTTATTTTGATATTAGTAATCCATTGAATTAGGTTACGTATTACCTTTTTAACAGGTGATTAATGATATGTACCAGAATACACTTTTAACCTGAATTAAATCACACTGGCAAATAGTTTTGACTTTGTTACTACAATTTTATTATGTGATTTAGAAGTTGTATATTTTACAAGTCGTATTTATCTACCATTGTCTTATTCTTATTCTTATTATTGTAGCACAGCAGGATCAGGATTTTTGCATTTTACTCTAACACAACTAAGTATTTATCTGTACACTCTTAAAAAAGATGGTTCTTTAAGGGTTCTTTTGTAAAGGGAATGGCTCTACACTGTTAGAAATAAAGGTTCTGTGCAGGTACATTTTTCATTCATCAAGGTACAAACAAAATGTGAATGTTCCCTCAAAGGTACAACAGTGGTATTAAGGTCCAGTTATGTACCTTAAATAAGTTTTTCCCAGGTGACAAGTACATATTATTACCTTTTCATAACTGAAAATTTTAAAACAGAACAATAAAATAAAAAGCCTGGAGACGAGACGGGGTGTGTGGAGTCAGTACAACTTCGAAAATATAATTTCAATGGATTATGGTACAATTATGGTCCCTGACTAAAAGTACTGAGATGTACCCTTGAGGGTACCACCCCAGTGACAGGAGGGGCACTGCCCCAGTGACAGATTATTACCTTTATTTCTGAGAGTGTATACAGCACCAAAAAGGGTTTTATAATTTTTTCAAGCTTGACATCATAACAATAGAACACTTTTTGGTGCTATATAGAATTGTTTTCAAAATACAACACATTCTCCATCAATCTGAAGAACCTTTTCACCAGGCACAGAACCATTTAAGCATGAAGTGGTTCTATATCAAACTCATGGATCTATGTAGAACCATTTCCTTTACTAAAAAAAACGTTAAAAAGCCATCTTTTTTAAAAGTGTAGTTGGATCGAATGTTTGTTTCAGTTAATATGAAATGTTTGCTTCAAAGCATGAAACAACATAGATAACATCTCCTCATAGATAGCAATGACCACACAGGGTAGTTTCCTACCTGCTGCCATCTGCAAGCTATGAGCCTGATGTGAAATTTCGACAGCGACGACCAATGAATATCAGACTGGTGCAATATCTGATGTATTTAAACTTTTTTTTTCTGAATATAATTCTCATAATTATCCCCTAGAATCGCCTTTGTCTGCCTTTGTATTTTCATTATAAACATTAGCTGTGTTTTCTATCACTGAATAAGTAACAAAGTAAATCAATCTAATTTCAGAGTTCTTTTGTACATCTAACAGTTACAGCTGATCTACAGTAATTAACCAGTTACTTTCAACAAATCCTTACTACAATTATTGTTCAGCTATATGATTCATTATTTCTACAGCATGTTTATGGAGAGGCTTTTTTAAACTTTATATTTATGCTGTGATACAGTGTGTTTAATGCATACAATAGCCTGTTT
>JAILXH010113770.1:6667-18857 GCA_023558415.1 Piaractus mesopotamicus
AGGGGAAAATAATAAAATCCGCTAAAAATGCAGGTTACGGGCCCTTTAAAGCTCATAAAAACTTGGAGGTGTGTCCCGTGGCTTCCACAGAACAAAAGGCAGGGCCAGTTTTCCCCAGTGTGCACAGCAGCCCTTTTTCTCTGTATGTTTGAGCATGTAGCCCATCAAGAAGATGTTTCTTTTCCAGAGCTTTTTATAGCACTTGTTGGTAGTCCAACTGGCTACGTAACGCTGCAGTCGCACAATTGAAAGCACCAGATTATTGTGCTTTTCTCTCACTCTCTGGGGATTTCCAAGGCCAAAAAAAAAACCCTCCCACACCAGTCACCATTAACTAGCATTAAGCTGTGTAACAATGCGCTTAAAAGTGAGTTTAAACACAAAAACGGCTATATTTACATGGATATTAGCTATATATAGTCAATATGGTTGGCTAAAATGATGATACATGAGCTTGACCTAAATAGTGCTTAGTGAGGTTGGGTTTGTTTGAGGTTGGCAATGATTGTGGCTCTGGCACCTGAATATTTGAAGGGGAATTCCACCAAGTTTTCAAAATGTGTGCGTAATATAATTGTTGAGATGTAAACAAAGTCATTCATTAGGGTGACAAATTAGGCATTCATTGATGTTACGTGGTGCATTGTAAAGAAACCTAAAGTGCTGAATTTTCTACAGTGGTGGTGATGGGAACCAAGGGGGCTTGATGTCTACAGCACATATATAGCCATTTTATTGGCTCTCCAAAATGACCAGTGTACTTAGATGTAATGTTAAAAATGACTCAACAATGGTTAGTCTGAAAAGAATACAAAAACTTAAAACTGAAGTTAGTAATATACGAGGCTAGAGGGTGTTGTGATTGGAAGTGTCATATTTGTTTTGGTGCGTGTATTGTTCTTGAGGAGATAAAAAGGCTGAAAAAGTCTTAATTTGGTCAAAAAAGCCATATGGTCGGTTCTGTGAGCCACAGTAAGCCAGTAACTTGTGACTTGGGCGAGAAGTGAAAATGCTGCTTGTTGAATGTTCAATATGATCTGGTATAATGGATTTAATACATACTTTTTTTTTTTTTAGCTTTTCCTTACGAAGCTGTCTAAATGAAAAATGAGCCAAGACACTACACTATTAATAGCACTAGTAGAGTCTTACTGGTGCGACGTACCACTGCTAGGTTATGTGGAAAGTGTGACAGAGGTGCACCTGAGAGAGGCTGCAAACTGGACTAACCTGTCCTCAGCAGGTCCCATGCCCTTAGCTCACAAACAAGGTGACTGCTTAACTTCAGTATTGTTGTCTGTGTGAGTCAGATATGTGAAAAACAGATCTCAACCTCAATGCTCGTTGTAACAGAACATTCAGTGTTCAATAAATTTTAATTGTATACATTCCTAATTGACTTTGCATCAGGCCTCTATTGACTGTTAGCCACATTTGCACTCGCCTAGCTTTTTTAAAAATAGACTGGAGTTGTCGCAATAGCATAATTTTGACTTTGGTGCAGGTAGTACCTTTACATTTATGGCATTTGGCAGACGCTCTTAACCAAAGCAACTTACAATTTGACCATTTTACACAGGTACGCGAAGGTGTGTTAGGAGTCTTGCCCAGGCAGGGGATTTAACCCCAGTCTACAGCATAGAAGACAGAGGTGTTACCCACTATACTGTACCAACCAGTACCGATATTGTGGCTGAACTTAAAACCGGTAAACGCAGATTGTTGGTTAGATTGACCACAGAAAAGTGCTCACATTGTTACAGCTTAACAGAGTACAGAATACAATATCAAAGTAATGTTAGCTTATTTGAAAACCGTGAGAATTTACTTTGACATGACCATTTTCCAGCCTCTCTTTATCTCTCAGAATGAACCAGACTGTGCCTTTAAGACATATGTAAATTAACTCTGTTCTGATTGGCTTGTTTAAAAAGCAGTGCAGGCTGAAATGCTCCTTATACCTTCAGCTTGAAGAGGCTGGGCTAAACTGCTGTATAGGCAGCTGGTTTTTGTGACATCACAAAAACACATTCGTTTTTGTAGCTTTGTTTGCATACATGGACTGTATAGATTATAGTACTTTAACATGTCTACTCTGTTAAAATACACTAACTTTCAACGCTGTCAGTCTCTTTTTTGAAATGAATAGCGTTAAATGTTATTCAATTGTTTACCATTATTGAACTTTCATGCAGCACCAATATGGACCCTATAAAAGATGTTCCAGAAGCATTCAGCCCCAGCCTGGCTTAGTAGCATGAATTAGCAATGACTGCCCACACACGGTATTATCTAGTGCTGTAACCCAATAACCACCATGGCGAAGTCAAGCTTGTGCTTCTCACGTGGTGGGCTGTGTTCTCGCTGTTATCCATTTATACTGTGATGCTTTGATGGAGGAAAAAAGCACCATGTCCTTGTCTATTGTGTGTTTTTTTGTTGCTTTGACAAGAGATCAAGTGATATGTGGGTATCTGAAAGTTTGGGGGAGTGGGTGAGGTGGGATTATTGACAAAGGAAGTGTAGGGTGTCCTAAAGCTGACTGGCTTGTAGACTTCAGGAAGTTTCTCTGTGGATAAGCGACAGTTCAGCTCATTCGCAGTGAATTACATCATTGAGTTTTATAGCTGCACTTCCTGCCAAGCCAAAGGCGGAAATGTAGCCTTTCACCAGAAAGCTCAAACACTTGTATTCTCAGCATTATGCATGAGTTGCAAAACAGCTACTGTACAAAGCAGACCTGTGAAGTGCCATTATCTGTTTCTGAAGTCTTCTGAAGTCTTGTTTTGGTTGGGAATCTCGCACCCGTGTGCGGACATGTTGGAAAACACACAGTGCTGATTGATCTGTGTTGTACCTCACATTAAACAGATGGAGTAACCTGTTTTGAAAATGGCCTAAACACAAAGATTCATGCTTCAGTAGCAAAGAATGCACCTTCACTATTGCTTTACTAATCTTGGCGCATGACCTGTTCCTTGGTTTACTCACTGTTCTATAAATGCTGCATGGGCTTCCGTGATACGCATCTGTTGAAAAAATGTCAACACAGACGAGGTTCCAAAAAAACTGAGTCATTTTAAGACAACATGCATTTTGTCCATTGATCTGACTGCTTGTTGTCATTGTGCTTTATGTTTTGAAGGCTGAAGCAGGGCAGCTTTTGGGGCATGGTGTAAAGGAAATAGCCCAGACCACATAATTACAGAAATCGCACTTAAATGCTGGTTAGTATGACTTGGCAGCAGCAGTGCTTTTTGTTAGCAGTGTTTTGGCACATGTACAGTGAAGTTAGCCCACTATTAGAGCAGATCCAGGAGATCTGTACTGGTTTCAGCAATATAGCCATACACTTGTTGTCATATGAAGTTAAATAAGGAACATTTAGCACTACAGCATTTTGACAGTAGTGTCACGATGCAAGTGGCCTTTTCGTGTTAATCCCTTAAAATCTCAAACCTTATCACATACTAAGGCTTATTATTCAGTAACTACAGGGACTTCAGTGCAAACTGGTTGAGCTATTCTTAGGTTATAGAAATGAGTACTCAAATTTTGGGCCCGCCAGTGGGCCTGGCCAGTTAAGGGGTTAAGTACACCGTGAATGACTTGGATATTTTTAGTTAATCTAGTCAAATACAAGTATTTTTTGACTCATAATTCTGTCATCAAATTAACTAGGACACCATGTGAAATATTGTGACTGTGTTGGGCTGCTAGAGAGCAATGAGCAATGTACAGCTGCAATCATAAAAATAGCACATAAAATAACTTATAAACTTGCTTGGTTGTGCACATGACTTGCACACACATTTCCACATATATTTCATCAGCATTACTGAGGAAAATAGTTTAGCTGAGGAACCTCTAAAACATGCACTAATGGCATTTTATGGCTATTTTATGGAAGCAATGGTTACCATCAAAATGAATGTAAGCTATTTGGGCAGAATTATGTTCCTACTATTCCACTACAGCTGCAACCCTGTGCTTCCCACACAGTTTGATGTCTTTCATCCCAGATGGATGGAATGCTTGATAAGTGTGCAAAATTTGCGCACAAGTGCGTGTTGGTTGCACAAAGGCAAAACAGTATCCAAAGAAAACTTTCCCAGTTTTTTACCATTTTCAACATTATGTATGAAAACATTTCACGCCAACCCACTCTGAATGATAATGTCCACATAGATGTTTTTTTTTTTAAGTTTCAGGAGGTTCTGGGTGTTTCATTTGTGTAGCATTGGTCACTTGTAGTGTGAGTGTTGTGTTAAATGTGCTTGACTTACAAAAGTGTTACGCTTTGCAAAATATCGACATGTACGATATGTCCAAATTTAGAGATTTTTATCTTTTTTTGTATCATATCAAAGCTGATAGGAGCAGTTCCATCCAAGTAGAATAAGATTTTTAAGGTTTTTCAGTTCAGTCGTATCTATTGATAGATTGGTGATACACTGTGTGACGAAACCGGGATTGTACAGTACACTCTGCGAAGAGCGCAGTGAAAAGCTAAAGTCCAGTGGGGTGAGTTGAGCACAAGTGCTCTACATTGGGTCACGAGACAGACAGGAAATGCACTTTTCTCTTTGCGAGCCTTAGTTTATTAAGGCCCTGGGCTATAAGAGAGTGGGTTCACGTGATTCTGCTGTCCTGCATAGCTGGGTCAACATGAAATGCAGTTTATCTTGTAGAGGCTGCAGAAGTGTACTTCATGTAATAGATTATTGGATGATTTTTATTTACTGATAAAATATGGAAAGATGCCTTTTTTTCAGGATTGGGCAGGATATCGCTAGAAACAGTTTTCCCCAAGAGCAAAGGGGTGGTAGCAAAACCATGATACACTGCAAAAAACAATAAAAAACTCACATACAATACAAATACGATTTTATTTTACAGTAAGTGGTCGTTGGCATTATAGGGGAATTTCTGCATTTTTCAAAATGTGTGCATAATTAAGATGATTGAATGACTTTGTTTACACCTCAGAGTGGTTTGGTGTGAAGTGTTTTATGTATAATGCTGGTAATGGCAAAGTAGTGGGGTTTGTTTGCCTTAATTTTACCTTAGAACACAAAATGTGTCTTGGGCCTAAACTAATTAATTAACTGTTGGTAACCATTTTGTGCCATAACGTACTGTGAGGGAGCTTTTAGAGGCATTAAACTCTTCAGACGTCTGGTTCCTATAACCACCACTGTGAACAATTCTGTCTCTTTTTGTCTAGAAAATCACATTACGTGTGATTTGATTCTCATCAAATCACACGTAATGACGTTGTTTACAATTTAATCATAAAGCAAAAAAGATTAAAGGTTCACATCTCTTGCCATTTAAACAAGTGGGAATAGTGTTTTGTTTTGTTAAACAGTTGTGTACATAAAGCTGTGCAGAGCTGATGTAAAGATACAGTGGATCTTTAGGTTCGTCTGTTGTCTTTGTTTGCAGGTCTTTAGGCTGACTTCTTTCAGCTCTGCTGGAAGGTGTTTTCACGCCCCACAGTCACTGCTGCTCTGCTGATTGTTGCTTGCTCCTTTGAAGCTGTGTCCACCAGTTGCTGTTTCCCCCTTGCCTGCAGTTTTATTTGCCAGCTCTTTTGTTTTTTTTATGTCTTTTCTCCACGTGTTAAAACCCGATCGAACAAACTTTGACAGTAACTGCTGGTCTTGGGGTTGTGTTTATCTTTTAGAAGCCCTCAGTTGGTCATGAATTTAGGAAGTACTGCAAAAAGGTCTTAGAGAAATGTTGGAATTTTCCTCTCTGGAATTTCAGGACACACAAAGATGCCATAAAATCGAAATGCTTTTCTACATGACTCTCATACGCTGACGCGACGTGATGGCGTAACGTCAGTCTTTGGGACATTTTTAAGGCTGTGAACGAGTCTCCTAAGGAAGCAGCTTGTTTTTGGCCCCGCATATGTGGACCACATGGGCACCTTCCCCAAACGTTTACTCCTCATTTCCCTTATAAACTCCACCACGTCTGAGCACTTGTATGTTTGTGCTGTGGCCGTCGCCTTTCTCCTGCTGCCGTTCCGCTAATTGTCGCCGCTTGATCACATGCCTTTGAGCCGGTCAGCGTTTGTGTTTCTAAGAAGGCCGTAGAATTCCTTTCATGTTCCCGCCGCGGCTCTGTGTGGCCAAAGATAGCGATATAAAGAGGAGATGGCTCAGAAAGACATCCTGACATCCTGGCAAACTATCCACAGCTTTGTTCCTTGGAATTTTGGTGGGTTTCCTCCCAAATGGAAAGGAATGTTAGATAAGAAATACAGAGTTTGGACACAAGTATGGAACCACCAAGTTCTCAGGAATGACCCTGTGGAGAGTAAGGGCTTTTTTGTGCTTTTGATGCTGGTGAGCATCTGTAACTCAGCCTGCCCACCTAATGTGATATGTATTTCAGAAATAACATCTAATTGAAGAGTTAAAGAGGAATTCCATAGATTTTAAACAATTTTGCCAAAAAAGCATTAAAAATGCATTAAACTCCTCAGACATCTGGTTCCTTTTACCAATTCTGACTACTTATTTTTCCCCCAGAATGGAGCATTTCGTATCAAAACACTGTGAATTACTTAATTTGCATTCACATAGAATTCCCCTTTAAATGTGCTTGAGGTTCAAAAGTGCCGAATTTTGGTGAAAAAAAATATGGAATCATTAATAAGATACCAGCAAGTGCTGTAGAGTTTTGGGAATGACCTTGCAGAGGCTTTTGTTATGTGCTTTTGGTGCTGGTGAGCATCGGCAGCTCAGCCTAGCTGTCCGCTGTCCACTGAGAAAACAGTGTTGACCATTTCCTTGTTTTCCGCCATTTCACTTCCTGGTGAGCGCAGGGTAAGAGAGAGAATCTGGAGTTTGTCTCTCAGAGCAAGTGACTCATTCTTTCCACTTTCCTGAAAATCTCTTTCAACTGTTTGCATAACTCATTGCCATTCTCCTGATGTCCAGCAGCATGACACAAGATGAGCTGTATCGTTTGTTTTTAGTTTTTTGTTCACAAGGATTTTAAATTTAATTCAGTTTCAGTTTGTACATCTACATTTTTCTCTTTTTGCTAAGACCTTTTTTTATTTGTTAATAAGATACTCAGATTGTTGACCGTTTCCTTGATTTCCTTGAAGCCAATGCTTCCTATGCTTTATTTTTTCAGAGCTCAATGTTTTTTTTCATCCCTTTGCTTGTGCAGGGTTTCGCTAAAGGGAGATTAAATTCGGTACAGGCTGTAGGAGAGGTTTGCTTTCTGCCTTTCTTTTTGCTGAGCATGTTGTTTATTCTTTTGTGAGACTTTTCTCCCACTGGTTCTCGGAAAGCTCTCCTCTGTGCCGCAGAAGCAGCGCTGTTTACTGAACCGGGTACTAAAAAAGCTCAGGAGAAGAGTTTCTGGTCCTCACTGTAGGTGGACAGGTGCATATAATAAGCATCATACGTGCTTCTCCTGATTCACTCTGCAGAGTCCAGGTGAGGTGCTCTGTAAGGGTATAGTGCTACCAGCTACCCACCAGCACAAAGCAAATTGTATAGGGAGATTTACTATTTTCAATTACTCAGTGTGGAAGAGAGGTGATTGAGGTTACAGTGTTTGAGTGTGTGTTGAAGGGGTCCATAGTTCTGACTTTAAGATCGCGAAAGAACCCAAGCACTGGCTTTGTACTTGGACAGCCCAGGAGTTGAGATAAGGTTCAATAGGAGGGTAAATAAATGCAAAAAGCTAAGCTTTTGGAGTGGAATCTGGGCCCTCCACAGCTCCATCACATTTACAATCACTATGCTTCTTCTTCTATGCTCTATGTCTTCCACTCCGGGTTCAAATCTTAAGGCAACCTTCCAGAGGTGGAAAGTGAAAACCCCTGTTGTATTCTCTAATGATATGAATTTTGCCGTTCTCTGGATATCATGGTAAGCCCTAGATATTATAAATGTAAAGTTACCATAGAATGGAAAACTGTATTTACATTGTTATAGTTAAATAAGGAGAATTCGGTACATGAAACTGACGTTACGTGAACCTCAAACACAGTTGTCTCTGCCTTCAAAAGCAAATCCTGCATTTGTAAAAGAGGGCGGTGGAACGGGACGATTTCGAAATCCTAAACTGTTACTCAACAGTCTTACCTTATTAATACTTACGCCCACAAAATTTACATACAACAGCCCACATTCTAGCCCAGCAGGAAACATCGACAGCGGAGCAACAGCAATGGAAATGGCAGACAGAAATGTACTGTTTCAGGCAGTGAAGGGGATGTCGACACTTTTCATGTCACCTTTTAAGGGTGTTTTAGACAAAACTGCACCACTGAGTGCCACTTGCAGTCGTTCCTAGATTAGTCAGTATAGTGTTTATGTGGCCACACAAGACACTGGCTGGGCACAAAGCAAAAGTGCATGAAGTATCACAAGGACATTCCGTTTTGCCAGATGCATCGTGCGGTATTGGCACAAATTTGAACTTTGTGAGGGTTTCCATTTTTACTCTTTGGTGTTGACGCTGCTTGTGTTGGACAAAACAGATTTAATTGTTGCACAAAACAAAGAAAGACAAAAAGTAATAATAATAATAATAATAACAATAATAATAAACTATTAATAACAATTATACTAATTGTTGTTATTATTTTTATTATTATTATTATTATTATAGTGTTGTTTTGTTATTATTGTTACTGTCATAAATGTATTCACTTTTTTGATATTGTGAAATCCTGATCATCCTTATTGTAGGAAATACTGTGACATTTTAAGTTCATATCGCCCACCCAGACCATCTTCCAAGGGACTTCTTCCCCTTCCTCTGTATCTCAGAGAGCAAAGAGACCCCCAAACCCTCCAATTAAACCCTTAATTCTGAGGGATAAAGAGAGCTTGGAAAAAGATCATGTAAATATTGAATTATGACCAATTTTGGTGCAAACAAAAAATAATAATAATTTGGTGCACAAAAAAGTACAATAAAATGTAGGATTTGGGCTCTTTAAGAGTGCTTGAAGCTGAATGGGCAGAGACCCCCCTGGAAGTGTGTTTGCTGTAACAGTCAGGGCAGTTAACTGCCGCTCCTGAGCCAGCACTCAGAAATAGCTGCTTGCGCTCCCATCTGTTCCACGTTATACAATGAATAGCCTGGTTTTTCCCCCTCGTGATGAAAAACGCAATCAGAATGACGCCCCACCCAAATGTTTTTGGGTGGCAGCAGGGGAGAAGGCCCTGGGCCTTACTGAACTGGTGCTTGCATGCAGTGGAGTTCATGCGTGTGGTGAATACATTGGTTTTCTTTGGTGGAAATTACAGGGGTTGGGACCAAACCAGGCAGATACACCCCCACACGCCCTGCCTTGCTCAGCCCAAACAACCCAAACAGATGCCACTTTGTAGCCGTTTGCATCATGTGCACTTACTCAAACGGGTTCTCCTGTTACGCCCAGCTTTCAGCCCTCATGTCAGATTGTGGAATAAAAAATTGATGTCACGTGTCGCTGCCTGGTCTTAACCAGAGCAGGCTTTCCCGAGTCAGTTTAGGAGCTTTAGTCTTGGCCAAAATGGATTTGTCAGGGGTAATTCTCCTCTGAAGATCATTTTTGGGTAGGATTAGGCAGCTCTGGTTTTGTAGATCCTTAGTCCAGCACACTATGGTGTTTTCCCCCAAACTTAGTTAAGGTTCAGTGAATGTATATGAGCAAAATAACCACCAAACTGTAGAGACTTCTAAGTCTGAACTGACCTGGGCTGGGTGTCAAAATTCAGTACCTTTTGTGCTAACAACTGATTTACTTCAATATTACCAAGTAGCAAAATTCAGTACCAAATTTCAGTGCTTAATCAGTCGTTAGTATCGTGAGCCAGTAGGCATCTTTGTTCCAAAACAAGGTTGTTTCAGCCCCACACTTATTTCTGGTTTAAGCCACACCCTGTTCCAGTTTGTAATGTAAAAGAAGGTATCAGGAAAAAGGAATCATATCAGAATCATATCAGTATCAGCAGATATTTGCTTTTAATAAACTGTCAGCATTGGACAGATATTAATATTTCAACAGGTTTTCACGCTGATATTTGATGATGTATGTATCGTACTACAAAAGAACAGAATGTTTGGGCAACACAGGGATGCTTTGCTCAAATGTCTGCATTTTATTAATTTCATCACATCTGTAACCCTTCAGACGTAAACGTAATTCTGACTCCACTCTGCAATGCTAGTCCATTTGGATTTATTCTCAACTTCTACATTTGAATCATTTTTATGTACCTCTATCAGCAGATATGTGCATAAACATATTGGGTATTGGCATTGGTGCATGTCTCCCATATTGGTTCATCCCTAAAAAAAAGTACTGTTCAGGAATCAGTATTGAAGTCAAGGTAGTGGCACTGGCATTGTTATGAACACATTTTTTATGATACGCGACCCTGAGGCCCACCCAGGCTTACATAATGGATCGTGTATTGGCAATATTAAGCTCAATACAGTTTGGCTCTTTCTTTTTATTATGCACCGTCTACACCACTTTCATAGACACGACATAAGCAGACAATACCCACAACATGCAAGTACGTTTTCAGAAGTGTTGCGTATAATTTGTGTCTACTGTAATTTTGTGTAGTTTGTGTCTACTCTAATACTGTGAGTATTATATGTAGCTGTGTATGGAAAAACTTGGTATCAGATTTGGTTTTGGCACATGCTAAGTATTAAATGAACCGGGATCAGGAGCAAAAAAATTGGATTGGGACATCCCTACCAAACCGAGCTGGTCCCCAAGGACTGGAATTGGACACCTGTGGATTTGGTTCTACTGTATGTGGTCAGAACCAGTCAATGATTCATGAACTTCCATAAAAAGTACAGCTTTTAAAGAGTGCTGGATGAAACGTAGGGCTTAGTTCTTCTCTTTTCTTTTTCTCCATTTATGACAGCATTCCTGAGTGTTTGCTAAGAAACCATGGCCTTAAGTGAGACGGTTGATGCTGTCACTCTGGAGCGCTTTAAACCTCAGCCTAGTCATCACTGTCCTGACACAAACACATTGACTCAGATGATGTGGCCTGGAGAGTGACACGCCAGTGCAGTGTATCTGATTAAGAGGAAAAGCCACTTTTACGCTGGAAAGCTCCTGAAGGGTCCACAGGCTAAACTCTGTGCGTTTCTTCTTCTGCTGCTTCCATCATGACATTTTAAAGGAACTTTCTTCTCTCTGTGGTCCTTTTCCTTGTGACCGTTTGCTTTTGCATTGCCTTAATTCTGTGAAGAATGCCACAATCATATGACTACCAAATCCTGTTATTGCTTTTACACTTCATAGGCCATCGTTGCCAAGTTCCCACAGTTTTTAGGCTCAGCTACAAATGTAGTAATGACACAAGCATTTTATGACCGTAGTTTCTTTTTTAGTTTCATGTGTAGTCGCCACCTGCGGACACAGTTTGTAAGGCTGAACAGTATGGATGAAATTCAAAAATAACATGTACTGGAATTGTTTTTTATTTGCCCGAAAAACAGTTATCAATTAAAATATGTAATTATTGACCAGATGTTTAGATTGGCAGATATGTAATTATATCGTATGGAATATATCATATACACTGTCATCTTGTACATCCTTATATATATATATTGTATATTTAGAGTCCAATGTGTATATGTTTTTTGATATACTTTTATTTTTTATTAAGAATGATTCATCATTCCCTTTAAAAGACAAAGTGCTTGTTTTTTTTTTTTGTAATCTTTGATCAGAACGAGTAGTGACTTTCGCCCTGCCTCTAAAATGACCTCTGAGTTTTGATTACATTATCGTGCACCAGCAAGAGAAAAATACTAACCAATAATACACATCAAGAGAAAACACTCAGCTAGCTCAGCTCCCCTCCCTAATGATGAGTTTCACTCATGGTACGAAAGGAAAATGCATCGTTTTCTGATGAACGTTATAAAGAATGTCTTACAAACCCGACACGGCTCGATTTGATTTGATTTGTGTTGTTTTCATCTCTTAAACAAAATGGAACCACGCATGCTATTACAAACATTGATCAAGCCGAAACCACATTTCCAAGAAGAAAACTGTTAGTTAGTTAGTTCTTATTTTTCTTATTTTATCTTTTTTTCCAGTGTTTCATTCAGAACACACTGAAGCAAATAACATCTATTGCAGTTAAAGGGGAATTCCACCAACTTCTCAAAAATTCTG
>JAILXH010113806.1:7718-19154 GCA_023558415.1 Piaractus mesopotamicus
GATAGTTTGGTGAAAAATTGGATTGATACAATTGTCCTCTGACCACAAATGTAGTTGATCTGCCAAGGCATGTCTAGTGTCTCCTTCTAGTTTTGCAAGGGAGCTACAAATTTAGCTAACAAGCAGTGGAAGCTTATACTCAATTAGCATTGTGCAAACTGCAGAGGCGTGTCTAGGGTGGGACTAGGGGGGCCTCCACAGAAATTTGATTGGTCATCATGGGTGCCTCTGCCCCCCCTTCCCCCAACCCACACAAGCTGGTAGTTGATTGGTTCTTGAGAAGTGATCATTCTGACAAAACAAAACTCTGATGTCTGCTGTTCCCTGACTTTTGCAAGATTAGTGCATTTTTGTTTTATTATAAGATCAATATTACAAAGCACAAAATGAATTCTGTTTATTTCCATCTCGCAAGGCTATAATGGTCATTTTGACTATATGCATTAGCCTGCATTTCTTCTTCATAACCTAATTCTTTTTATGCTATTCCAGCGAGTTGGACATTATTTTGTCAGCCGTTAATCAGTAACCTACTCCGCTCATCTGTATTTCCACCTCAAAAGGCTATAGCAGTCACTATATATAATGTATATATTAGAATGGGGTTTGTCTGCATGAGGTCTTTTTTGCCTGATAGTAAGCCAGACATTTTTAGAGGCAGTTATTCAGAAGCCTATACGCTTCATCTCATTCACCTCACAGAATATCTGTAAAGAATTTGCAACTAGTTTACAAAGTGTGATCTAGAACAGAATCAAACTACAGGCTACGGCATAAAAACTCAACAACTGTGTTACAAAGTTTTGGTTAGCTGCAAATATATGTTAAACATGGTGCTATATCTTATACATAGACCTTTATCAGGCTGTCAGTTGGCTGGCATATGGCAGTGCCGGCTGCCTTCTGGGAAAAATATGGGAAAATGATGGGGTCCCTTCAGTTTCGGCTCAGTTATGGCCTATAGTCGGCTCCCTTCTGGTTCGCATTCGGCTGCATGCATGTGGGCCACTTCAGGCCCAGCAAGCAATTTGATTCTGGACCAGATCCGACAGCCAGATCTGGGCCGGAAGAACTGCTAGAATCATGCCAGATCTGGGTCAGAAACTATTTGAAAAGAAGAGACATGAGCACTCGGGCAACGACTAGAACTGAAGATGGCTGCTTTGTTGCTTTATCCTTCTTTGTGTTCACACATGAAAGTAATTCTAACAGAAAAAAACACTGTTAATGTTAATCGTGTAACCTATGTCGAATAACTAGTACAGGGTGATTACGGATGAATTAATAATTAATAATCAAAACTTCATTTAAATACATCTTTCTGATATTTCTCATCACATAAATATGACTGTTTTTTTCTGTTGTTCTCTATTGTGGTATGAATAAGCATGTTCAAATCAAATGGTCAAAACGACACCTACAGTCATTCTAGTATGGAATTCCAGGTTTCCTAGTGTGAAACTACAGCACTTTTAACACTACCAGAAGCAGTGTGACCCGGTCTGTGGAAAGTTTCCATGGCGCTATCTTTGTGAATGAAAGTGCTGCGGGACTGTTTATGCATGCTTCAAATGAATGATGTTCATGATAAGTGGGAAAAACAGACAGAAGGAAAAACTACACTTACTGCAACCAAACTAGCCCAAATGAGGTGGAAAGAGGTTTTTAAATGTTATTTATCACATATTCAAGTTTCAGGTGAAATGTTATTTATCTATGCTATTTTTAAATGTAAATACAATAAACATTTTTCTTGAAACGTGAAAAATGTTTTGCTATTTAACTTTTTTAAGGTATTTTAATCACAAAGTGGTGCTCATGGCTGAAAGTGGTCCACCGTTTGGTCAAAATTAGTCTAGACATGCCACTGGAAAACTATAAATCATCAAACATTTACCTTGAAACACACAGAACTGTCAAGTAGTACAAAATAGACTTGCTTACGTTCTTTCAGACACTGTATGACATACTGTAATCTAGAAAATGGAAAAAAGACAAATTTAGGCATTAAGGCTGCTCCTACTGTTTTAGCACTGGCTTTTTTTTTAGAGAACAGTATGTCATACAAGGTCAGAAACCACACAAGTACATCTACTTGAGATTACTTGGACTTGATTTGAGGAAAGCGTATGATAATTTAAGCAGCAGTTTGCATGATTCTAAATGACGAGCATAAGATTCATTACTTACTAGCAGCGAAACTAAAAAGGCAAACTTTGGACGCCCAACCTGTCTTGACTGATGGACTCCATTTGGGTTAAGAGGGTGTAAATTCAATTTTTCACTCAACTATCGCTTTAAACCCTCTGCTCATTGTGGGAACTATCGGCTTCTGGCAGCCCTAATGTTAGGGTCTCAGTGGGAATGTAACACGCTGAATGGTCATCACGACTGGAACGTCATTTCCCACACACAGAGGCAAAACACATCAGATGAATGCGATGCTAACTGGCATCATGTTCCATTTAAAAAGAAAAAAGAAAAATCCCAAGATTGGGCACAAACTTTCCCAGGATCCCCCTGGCTGATTTCTTCAGAGGTATGTGGCTTTGCTTTTGTTAGCGCCGTGGATAGATTTCCTCTCCCGAGCCCTGGAATCCAGCAGCCGGAGCGCGAGGCAACAATGGCGGCCTTTATTTGCTTCTTAAGGCACAGCGAGACACTCCTGCGCATGGGGAGCGAAACAGTGCAGTGACCCACAAGCTGTGGCCATGACCTGGCCAGGTCTGAAAGCAGCCACTCCAAAACCACGGGGGCTCAAACAGAGGCACTACAGAGCCGACACTTCTGGCGCAGAGCAACGGTTAGCGCGCAGAGAGACTGACTTCATTGTAGCCAAATGGTATAAAGCTGAAGGTTTGACAGTGCCACTGACATTTAGCAAATCCCTTAATTAGACAACTTTCTCACGAGTCACTGGAGTCATTAATGTGACAGGAGGCCCAGAGAGGGGAGGAGGGCATATAACATCATCTTTGGGAGAAAATTAAGAGAGTTTAGCCAACATGTAAGTCAGAGAATTAATGACTAACTTGACGAGGCTTAATAGCCGTGTTGGCACATGCTAATTGTATGCATCTGTAACCTTTCCAGCCAAATGCAAATACTCCATCTCCCATTCATAGCCTCTGAGCAGAGAGGGGACAAATCAGCAGCTGGAGATTCATGCCAGTGGAGCAGGGCAATTAGTTTTCTTCTCAGAACAAGTGCTTTTCTTCTGAGTAAGTCTGTATGACTGAGGAAAAGCAGGCGCCGCAATTAGCTTATGGATGTTGTCTTAGGCCTGCGAATATCTATAATGGAATCAATGGCCTCAGATGTGCTGCAATATGCATTTGTCAAACTGCTCAAGTCTTAATCAGCAAAATTAACATTTGTGGAAGGAGAGGTAAAAGGCTGACGGACCAAATGCAAATTGCCACATTGCATAGTTTGAAAGCATAATGAAATATGCATGATGAGAAAGATGCAAAGAACCTTCGCTTGTTAGAGCTCCAGCTCTGGCATCAAGGCGCCACCCTCGCAAAGACCGGTTTGAAAATCTAGGCCGTTTTCATCAAGAGTGAAATAAAACAGCAGGTTGGAACAAGAGCGAAAACTAATTTCGCAGAGGACACAGCAATTGACATTGACGGAATAAAAAAAGAACCCTTGAAACTCAAACAAGATCTTGAGACACAGATAACTGCATTTCTAAGGGGAAACCAAACTAAATTGATATTATGACAGCCTTCAAATCAAATATGAGACAAAATGTCTCTAAGGAGAAACAGGTGGCTTGAGGAAACATTGCTAAAAATATTCCTAAATGGTTACTGGTTTGAAGACTCGGGTCTAGGAGAAAACTTTAATTAGTCTGTTTAAACTTGCAAAAACTTTATTCATCTGATTTAAAAAAAACAGTTTTTAGAAGAGCAATCTTATATTATTAACTTATATCTATTACAAGTTTCTGTATGGAACCAGAAGAAGCCCCTTTTTGGCACCTCATTCTGTAGAGTGTATGGACAACCAACCACGGCACCAACAGCACTGTGCAAAAGTCAGAGGCCACCCTTCAGTCAAAACTGACAGTAAGTACAATTTCATCATTTCTCAGCATCAGGAAAAACCTGAAAACATCAGGCATAATATTAAACAAAGCATCTAATATCCATTGTTGTGAGTATTTAGTATGTCCATCCTTTACTTTGATCATTCTTTTCGGAAGACCAGTTTTCAATTTTTCAAAGATATTTTTCCCACAAGGCCCAATTTTAAACTTAGAAGTTGGCTGCATTTCTGCTTCTCACGATCCAATTAATTCCAAACACATTCAGTCATGATGAGGTCTGGACTCTGGGGTGGTCAGTCCATTGTTCTGAGAACGCCAGCAACTTCTTTGTTTGATTTGTAAATGTTCTTTTTTTTTTTTGCCTATTTACTTTCTCAGTAATGGCTTCTTGTTAGCTACACATCCTTTCAAACCCATAGTGCTGAATTGTCTTCTCACAGTGAAAGGATGGACAAAAACACCCTTTTTTTCAGATCTGAAGCAAGAGTGGAGCTTGATTTTCTCCTCTCTCTCAAAGACTAAAGATTTATAGTTCAGTGTTGATGAGGACAGTTTTGGTGGTCTAGCAGGTCTTGCGTGGTAGATAGGAGTCACATTTTCTCTCTTATCTATTTTGAAAATGAATTACTGAACGGCCACTTTGACTGAAAAAAGTACATAAATGAGAGGTGGTTTGTTTGTTGCTTCTCATCCCACACTTTGTTTCACATGACTATTGGTTAAATAATCCTTGGGAGGTCATCCTCTCTCTGTGCTTTGCTTTCTCTAAAACAATCTGTCATTATAACCGCAGTCTGGACAACGCAAACCCTGCTGTTAGGCATGCTAGTCTCTCGGTAGACAAAACAATGAGTAGAACAGCATTGTTAGCTGTTTAAGCTGTCCCTGTAGGAGAATTACAACACTCTTAACATCTTTGCTATTTTTATCAGCTGGGGCGTGACACGGTTGACCCACCGCTGTAAAAAATTCATGACAGGCCTCCTGTCTGGTTCAGCCTGGTGCTGCACAGTCACTGAAACTGACACAATGGAGGTGTGATACCTCGAGGCACTGAGCAACTTTTACTGACACTATACTGACTGTGGGGTTCCATTTGTGTGTATGTAGGCTGCTGCTGCCTATGAAAAATGCAATTCAAGCTCCTTAATGACCTCTATTCGTCAGTATCTTCTGTCAGGACCAAAGAAGCAAGAGGCCAGTTAGACAGCCATTGGCTAGTGCCGTCATGCTGTTGGACAAAAAGACAAAAAGCAGACGACAGGATGACTCTTCCCGGAAGGAATTTGTTAGGGCCATCTCATGACCCTTCCTGACCTTGCCCCAAACGCCTCCTTCACCACCCACCTCCAAACCTCCAGCAGGGGGTCATTCCAAGGTTCTTTATGGGTGGTGAGGTAAGTCTGATATTGTGTTGTGATGCTGACAGTCACACCATTCCTCTCAGCTTGGAAACATGCCTCAGTATTCATCTAAGTGACACTAATGTGCATTGTGGCTAATGAGCTTACAGCGGCGGTAATTATTTCAGCTGGAGAGAACTGACAACTTAAGGCATTTTCAGCTGTGTGCATAACAAGCAAGTCAGAGAACAGTTCTCTCATTTGAGACAAACTGGCACAACATCTTGCCGAGGATCGTGCTACCGTTGAGACTGCTAAGTTAACGATGGTTTCTGGTGATTATCTGGGGAACCCCAGTACCATGAGACTGACGGATACTTCTTAATGATGTAATGGGATTGAACTTTTTAAGGTGATCTAATTGGAATAAATCATAAACGATGACGTCTTGGTCTACATTAGTAGGGCACTACTTGCTTTTGAGTGTGGGTGTTATCCAAAATCAGGGCATTCATGTAATCCAATTAAAAAAATTATTATTTTGGTCAAAATAATTCAAGCCAGTCTTTAACCCCTTAATATTTCAGGGTTATTAAGTACTAAAGATTATTATTCAATAACTACAGGGACTCCAGCGCAAGCTAGTTGAGCTAGTCTTAGGTTATAGAAGTGTGTAATAAAACTTTGGGCCTGCTGATGAGCCCTGGCCTTTTAAGGAGTTAAAGAAGAATTCCTGCATAATTCCTTCATTGAGATGTCAACAAAGTCAGTCAGAGTGGTTTGATGTGAAATGTGCCATTCTAGGGAAACTGGCCCACTCAGATTCTTTACAGTGATGGCTGGTGATAGGAACCAGGGGCTGTGACATCTACAACTCTATTTGCAATAGGTTTCTGTGAGGAAGCATTAAGAGGCGTTAAATGTTTTGGACGTCTGGTTCCTACCACTACCACTGTGCACAATTCTGCCTCCATAGGCAGACTACTCTGAATGACACTGTTTACATCTCAATGATTTAAGTATGCAGAACTTTTGAAAATTCAGTGGAATTCTCATGTCAGGTTCATTCACAAAGGTATTGCAATTACAATGTGTAGCAATAAAACCGCTGCACTAGTATTTTATCCATATTATGCAGCTCTAATTAATGCCAGAAATTATCAACTGAGGCCTAATTCAACTCAGTAGTCAAGTCACTCCTGTAACAGTTTAGCACAATCACATTAATTCCATTCTGACATCCAAACCTGCAGGAAGGGACCGCTCTGAGGTTCTTCATAGGTGATGCTTTTACACTGACAGCCATGGCAGGCAGTTGGGAAACCTCAGTCATAAGAGTCATGCTTGCCTTCACATTACAACTGAAGTGGCACATCCATAAAGCTCCGCATGAATGACCCTGGTTAGCTTCTGAATGCTAAAAATTAATGTTATGCTAGGGTGCATTTGGTTGTCTGCGGCAAACTGTTCCCAGCACTCTTTTCCGACATGTGGCTCAGGGCAACATTGGACATTTAAGGTGAACTCTCACAAACCCACAACAGCTTTACTCTGGTAGGCCTCACACTGAGTCCAAAATAACACATCTCACCACACAAGCGCTATCAGAGTAGTTATATTCTTTGAAAGCTCTCTCTCTGAAAAAGCAAGACGAGTTCTGCGATTGCCTAGCGTGATTACAGTAAAGCAGACTCCATTGAGCCATCATTCAGTGAGTGCTGAATGTGTAAGGTGAAAACAATAAAAGAAGGTTTAAATCACCCCACTAAGTATAACTGAGGCACAATGAATGCTTCACTGGCAAGAGAGATAATGCCTCTGCTGCCACTGAAATACTGACTAAGAGGCTGCTGCTAACTAAACTGTGGATTCTCTTAAATTCTCCCAGCTAATGTAGTAACACTACATAGAAATCTGCTTAAACCTAAGATAATAAAGATGCTGAGTTTCTGCTCAGAAACCTGTAAGCTAACTTTGCTTTTGTGGTTTGGTAGTTCTTAGTGTGGTTTGGTAGTTTTTGCTACGGGTTTAATAAATCACACAATTACAGCCTATAATTCGTTGTGATGTCTACAATGCAAATATAGCCATTTTTACTAAAGCCAACCAGTGAACTTACATGAGTTTTTCATCTGTAATGCTGATGATTGTAAAATAGTGGAGAATCTTTGAAAAAAGTTGTTTTTGGGAGCTATTTAGCCTGAGTTTTACATCTCAGGCTTTATATTCATAACCATTTCATACAATAACTTTTTGTGAGGTAATGTTAGCTTTTAGAGGCCAGACGTTTGGTTCCTATCACCACTACTGTGAAAAATTCAGAAGTTTCCCTAGAAAGAAGCCACTGTGGACCATCCTGAATTACTTTTTCTTAACATCTCAACAAATTAATTATGCAGACATTTTGAAAAATATGTGGAATTCCCTTTTAACTTTGATTTAAACAACGTGAAAATCATTCGTCATGAGAGAAGGCTGCAGCATGGCTTTCTCTTTTTGATACATGCAACCATGGCTTAAAAAAATACTGTCTTGTGCTGCTACAGAACGTTCTGAAGCCAGACAAAGTGGTTAGACTGATACAGACATGGACTACACATTAAAACAAAACACTCTAAAGATTTCAAATAGAAATCAAAGGTTACAAAACAAGCATAATTACTTCTGTGAATCTTAAAGCCACAAATGGTGCATTTTCTGACATTTGAATCATCCAACTTAATTTGCAATCATGACAGATGACATCCGTCATCAGTCTGCTCAAGCCCAGTGACATTTTAAAGCCACTTCTTTCTAGTATCATGCTCGTTGCTGGCTCGCTGAGTTGAGAACGTTTTTCTGCAATGGTTTTCAAAACACTTCATCTTCAACCTACACTTGCTGAGAGTAAAATGAAAAGATTTCACTTCCCCGACCATTTCTCCTTGGCCCCTTGGCACAGTAGAATAAATTACAGTGATGCCAATTACAAAAACTGTTAATCAATCAGCCCCAGGGCTGCACTTACGTAAAGCGTTTAGCTCTGCATGAACTCAAGACCCTCTAATTGAATATCAGACCCCTGATGAGGAGCTAACAGCATTAATGGGCTCCAGCCCTATCTCCTCCAGGATTCCTGGCATTGGGGGGACTGTGGATGGAAGACACATCTCCACGCTCTCTGCAGATACTCCCTCCAGCTCTTCTGCAACCCGTGTGAGACTGCCATCCCTGGGATAAGAATAGCAACCGCACAGCCCCGAGAAATACATTCAACACAACGGGTCAGCCATGGAAAATTACCTTCTGCACTTTCCAATATCAAGAAACTTCTTTCCTCTGTGTTTTTAAGGACACCAGGGGAGAAAAGTTAAGTGAAGGTCCCTGGAAGGCATCCAAGGAATATTTTTTTCCAATAAAAATAATGAAAATGGAAAGGAAGCAATATAAAGCTTGATTGCCAGTTTTATAAGTTTCTCAAATAACGCTGGTCTTAAAATCACTCTAGAAAGCTGACAGGAAGTTGAGAAGAGCCAAAATAAACAGGGGGACAAGAGGAGATCATACTGTTTCCCCTCTTGGTATCTTGAGTGCATCATATGAGCCAGACAGGGCTAGGCGGGGGCTGCTGATGGACACCTAACGTCCTAATGCCAGGTACTTCCTCTCGGACAAAGCACATCATGCGAGCTGTCCAGCTCATTAAAATTCAAACAGTACCTCCCTCAGCAAACAAAGGATATGACAGATGGCTGTGGAGATAGCCCCCAAGAAGAAGTGCTTAGCATAGGACTATATGCACAGCGCCTAATCTGGGTGGAGCGGTGGCTGACGTGGAAGCTTCTGATGTGCATAAGGTCCACGGGCGAACAAGGCGTGCAATAGATTCTCGCTCATTACGCCAACTATCTAAACAAACCTTAATCCAAGTAGGCGCGTAAGGATTGAGGTCACCCACCCATTTGCTAAATATGAAACCTTGAGGAAAAGCTGCCAACGCAGAGAATGTAAAGTCACATTTGACACAGCACTTGCTGAAATGTCGACAGCATGAGTAGAATAACTGTAATATTATTTCTGTTGCTTTGGCCATGGCAGAACAGCTGGTGATGTAGGTAATGGCCTCTTGTTGACATAGCCTGTGGCTAGTAGAATCATGTCTAGACCAATACGTAGAACTATGTAGCATTATGCTGAATAACTCAAATGTGGTAATTACACTTGAATTCTTGAAAAGCATTTGAAAACAATTTACTGATAATACCTCAGATGAACTTGACTAAAATACTTCAAAATTGAATTTTATTAGATGCTACATTATTGAGCAAAATCTTTATTATATCACCTGCTACTTTATTACTTTCTGCATGAGAAATAAAGTCATTTAGCCATTTAAAGTAATTTGATGTGCATAGTAGAAAAAATGACTTGGATTTCTTTACAGTGGTGGTTATCCAAAATATCTATTGAACCAACATGTGTCTTCTGACTTTTTAAAAGTTGCTAATAATTGAAAAAACTGTTTTCTTCAGGTACTATTTGGCCTAAAAATGCCATGCACCTACCCCTCCTCCATCAATAGATTTGAAATATACATGTTTTAGGCCAAAAGCTGATCTCTAAACTATTGCAAAACATGTCTCAGGCATCAGGCAGCATATTCAAAACTATTTCATATAATAACTTTCTGTGAGGGAGCTTTTACAGGCATTGAACACTTTGGGCGTCTGGTCCCTTTCACCCCCACTGGGAATAATTCTGACGCTATAAATTACTGGAGAAGGGTAGATTTCACATCAAACTGCTCTCAATGACTTTGTTTAAGTCTTAATGATTTAATATGGCAGAATTTGAAAATTTGGAAACAGTCCATGAGAATACCTTAGATGAAACAGATTTGTTCAAAACATTTCCACCTCCAGCTCTTTTTCCCCCCCAGTGGGTTTGGAGAGAAAAGATGGGTGTTACCTGTGAAATCCACAGAGATTAGTGATGTGTGTGAAGTTCTAGAAGTTCAGACTGCGGCCAACAGGTGAACTGACTTAGAGTCACCTGAAGTGACTTAGTTATAGGAGCACTGTCTTTTTCATTCATCTATTACATAGCATTAAATCCGACTGCATGGAGAGAACTGAATTACGTGAATTATTATTATACCTCCACACCTAAAGGAACATCTTAGAGCAGTGGTCACCAACCGTGGTCCTGGAGATCTACCTTCCTGCAGAGTCAAGTTCCCACCACAATCTGCCACATCTTCTCCAGCTGATGGACTTCTCTGAAGTTTTTTATTGGCCAGGGCAGTAGACTGTTAGGTGCAGGTTGGAACGAAACCATTCAGGAAGGTAGATCTCCAGGAGGAGGGTTGGTGACCACTGTCTGAGTATTGAATTGACTCTTTTAGAGCACACCTGCGTCCAGATGGACACTGTAGTTAATTCACCACTGTCAACTCATCACTGGTTTTGATTGAAGTCATTAAAAGGGGGAAGATGCAGTTATGCAACTTCTACTTTCCAACTCGGCAGATCTTTGTGTTTTAAAGCAACAGAAGTGTGTCTTCGGTAATACGGTCATGTTTATGAAACGGCATGCATAAAAGATGGCAGCGAACGCGTAGTAGCCTACACGCGCGCGCACGCATACGCACGAGGTGCAACAGCTGGGCGAGCCCACTTTCAACACCAAAGCACTGCAACACAGTTACGCTTCTCCGAAACGAGAAAATAAGTGTCCATATGTAGCCAAAGCTCGCCTACCTCACGCGCACAGGCGCTCCTCCAGTCAGTCCACAGCGGACGCACAGCTCGCGCTGCTCACGCGGCTTCTCACTACCGAAAGTTGAGCGTAATCGCGTGCTCACGCGCCGCCTCAGCTCCGGGAGTCCACGCGCTGCTGCTGCTGTGTAAAGGCGGCTGGAAGAGCTGCTGTCTCGCTCACTGTGCCCCGTGCGCGAGCGCTCGGCTATGGACCATATTCCCTCTCCGACTGGCTCCTAAAGTAACGCACTCCCCGAGGACACGTGACCATCCCACGGGAAGAGATTTCACCGAGCACCCC
>JAILXH010113818.1:668-12662 GCA_023558415.1 Piaractus mesopotamicus
AGACACTGAGTGATTTGAGATAGTAAACGCTGCAAGCGAGAAAGGGGAGCTGTGCAGATTGAACTTCTGCAGCGTCTCGTTCCACAGCTTGTGTGACTGTTAACTCGGAGCTCATTTTGGAGACTCTGCTCCACAGAAATGTGTGTTAAAATCTTTAGTTTCGATTCACAGTTGATTCACCGACTGTTTTTTTTTGTTTGTTTTGATTTTGACGCTAAAAGCTTCATTTTATATTATTAACGAACCATAAGCACAAGTTAAACCACACAAACCACGACATTCTCCGCTAAAGTTAACCTCGCATTCTCTACAAAGTAGCGGGTGCTGGCGAAGATGACTCGTAAGGTTTGATGTGTTGCCCCCTGTCGCCGCTATTTTCTTTCGATCTGTTCTGCAGACAGGGTGGTCATCTGCAGACAGGGTGGTCATCTTCAATTAACTTTCCTTCTGCATCCTTATAAAACCCAAAATATGACCAAACGTCAGACCTGGTCTTCCTAGAAGGCTGAAATATCTCTGAATCTCTGTCACTACATTCCGCCATGTTCTCCCTTCTCTCCCACTCCCTCTCCCAACCAGGAAGTTTTTTTTTTTTTTTTTTTTTTTTAACCAAGCAGATTGTGTGACTGACACTTATAGTTAAGATTATTCCTATAATATGCAGTGCCCTATCATGTTTTCATCATAATCCTATTTCTGTATACCTGACAGTTAATCAGAACAACGGGCAGTGAGTCATTTTAGTTAACATTGCTGTGGCCAAATAATAGACAAATAGCAGCACAATTCATGGCTACATTTCAAAAAGCAACATCTCAACCAGAAGATATGTAAGGGGCACTGTGGGGTTTTCCAAAACAATCACTGCAATTAATTTCATAGTTAAAACGGATGATAGCTAATAGAGATGAGTAATCACTAGGAGTAGAAAAACAGGTATTGGTAGCAGGCAGAGATCCACAGAAAACACTGGAGAAAACAATAAATCTGATCTAATCCTGTAACAAATCTACACTGAAATAGCACACACACACACTGTGTGAAGTTATGTCAGTAGCTGTTCTTCTTGTGGGACAGTAGAGTGTTTGAATAGTTTGAGCATGATTGTGTACTTTTAGATGCTCATCTTTAAGTGAAGTGCTTCTACTAAAAACAGCTCATTTTCAAGCTTAGAAGTTTTTAAAGACGAAATATCGTCAGCATCGGCCGACACTATCAGCCAAAGTGGTATTGTGCAATCTCTAATTGCTAGCCTGACTCTAGGATAAAACACTGTTTTTACTAGGCCCACCCAATTTTAAATCAGTATAGGAAAATCAAAATGAAAACTGCAAACACTGCAAAACATCTGATACATTCCTTGCCCTATTTCAAGCATCTCACATTTACATTTAGAAGTTGCTGTCAATGATCAAAACTTAGTATCTGGTTGCATTCTGCCTATTTCTGTATTGTTTATAATTCAGTTGCAAGTTTTTATAAGCTTACTATTTTGCTTAAGCACATGCTACTTCGTAATCTTTAGTTTTAAAATAAAATGCATCTGAGCCAAACCAGTCTGTGTGGTATGTTTGTGATTAGAGCTCTATAAAATTCAGACATTTTAAAACATAAAATATTAGAAATGAAAGCAAGCCTTCACCTAAAAATAAAAAATTGTATCAAACCTGTAAATGTCTCACTGATAAAGCACTGATTTTCTTAGTAGAGTGTGTTGTTTTACATTATAATGAACACATCTCTCTAATGTAAGGAAAATCAGTCAAGTTGATGTACACACCACAGTAGTGATACCAGTCAGTAAAGCACTGAACTACAACTACTGGAGTTTGTACAACTGTTTAATTTTAAATTTCATCTGCTGACATTACTGATTATCAGAATTTTTACCTCCTTAAACAGAATTTTCATATTGATTGAGCCATAATTTTAAGCCATATCAGTAACTCACTTGTTGGTTTGCCTTTGGTGCTGAATGACCATGTTCTTTTCGTGGATGGTCTCAAGCAGAGCGGTAGCCAGCGACTTCAGGTCACTGATAGACTGTGGAGTGACCGGGAGGCTACACCCATTTTCCTCAGACAACAGCAGCTCTTGCACTGGTTGACAACATAAATATACAAACCATATTTTCAAAAAAAAAAAAAAATTAAATAAAAAAAAAGCCTTCTGCCCAATGACTGACAGAATAGGATCCAGCTCCCCCCACCACGACCCAGAAGGATAAGCGGCTTAGAAAGTGTGTGTTAATTTTTCCCCAATACATCACACTATGCAAATAAACTGAAACTGTGCACCAGAATTTGAAGAAAAACGCCACATTAAAGTTGGTTCCCCGTACAGGATGTGTTCACTTATTTTCAACAAAACATTTTCAGGAAAAAGAATTCAACCAGGGGTGTTCAAACCTTTGCATACAACTGTATACGCTCATTCTTAAAATTAATCCCAGCAAATCGGAGTTCACTCTATAAGTTCTGGAATTGAACAGACCTGCTTGTGACACATTATAAAGCACAAAATATGAAAATGAAAGCCCTGTACTTTCATGCAACCAAAGCATGAACTGCAATAAAATGCTGCTTTCAAATCTGAATCAACTGGTGTCTTTAATGCCCATATATGTTTACATAAAGGTTAATCAGGTAAAATACGAAATATCCTATTTTTTACTGTTTTCAATTTAACACAGGTAAAACAGAATTTACTAATCAATGCATTGTGCTTTTATTAGCATTTCACATACTGTTCAAAATTTTTTGGAATTGAAGATCGGAAAATATAAATATAAAAACAAACAACATTAAGGACACTGATTAGCAGAAAAACATTAGGTACATCAGCAGCAGTCTTAAAATTAGTTTAAAACTGCAATGTGTTAATTAACTGAATAAGCAAAATTGCGGTACAGATTAAATGACTGTGTTCACTACTCACTATTAATGAATGTGTCTGGTTCAATACCTTGCTTGGCTGAGAGTACTCCTGTTAAAGCGCTACTGTTGGCCTTGCCATAAACTTTGTAGTTCTTCTTACTCTCCAGAGCACTCTGCAAAGAAATCGATTGGATATATGCATAACATTATAGTGTTATATTTGTAAAATGGTGCATTAGCTAATCAGCTAGGTAAAGCAAAAATCTGTTCCCTGATTTATGACCACCATTAATGTGTGTAGGGATGTTTATTTAGCTCAAGCTGAATAAATAAACAGCCAGTCAGATTAATGTTATTCAGTCATGCTCAGGGAGATGTGCAGAAACAAAATGTTGCATTCTGCCTTGAACTGATCTTCTCTAAGCCGGTAAAAGTGACAAGTCTTTTCAAGTGACAAGATTTTAAATTTGATATAAATGACACGGAAAGTGCTGTAGATCTATTTGTTTTCATTTCCAGCCTTCTGTCAAACACTCACCTTATACTTCATTAAATTAGTTTTGAGAAGGTTGACTTCTTCCTGAATTTGCACAAACCGTTCATGGAGGTATCTACAAAACAATGAGAATAAGCAAAAAAACAAAAATTCAATTTGGAAATTTTACCAAATTGAACTTGGAATTTTTTATCTGTTTATTTATCACAGTTAAATGCTATTATCAGACACCCATTTCATTGCATTGTTGACTAGATCTGTTGCAGCTCACTGGTCACTATTTATTTCACAGGCAACGAAAATGTCTAAACATGTATGTTAATTTAACTCTTAGAAGCATGGAGTTATTAGTCATTGTCATTCTGTAATACTATTTTAAAGGTAAATGTTATAAAAATATATTTTTCATTACAAACTTACATTAGATAAGCAATTAATTTACATTTGAATTACACTTTGTATGAATTAATTTCTGACTTCTTTCCAATAGTTTCAAACACTGACAAAAACATCGCAAAAAATATGAAATGTTTTTTTTCCTTTTAACAAAAGAAAATAAGACTATGTACAACAATAAATTTTAATAATCTTTTTTTGAATAAACATTTCAAATTACAACATACTTTTGTTAGCTTTCCATTCAGACACATTTCCTAAATGTTTTTAGATTGAGTGACCAGATTTTGCTACAAGTGATCAAATCTGATTGTTTTGGTTGCACTGTAGTCTTCTTGCATATTCACATTTGTTGGCATAGTATTGACACAAATGTAAGTAAACTGGCTAGGAAGGGTAGGTAAAACTTCATAATCAGGTCACTGCTACCTAAAAGGTAGGACATTCGGGTAGGACTGCATAATAAATTGTTCCTTAATTATATCGCAATATTAACTTTCACAATATCACAGAAAGCTGTCCAACAAATAATTTTTAGTCAAAATTACGATGTTTAATCTTAAACATCACATTATTGTGTGTTTTTACACTGATCAGGCATAACATTATATCCTTGTTTCTATGCTCAATGTCCATTTTATCAGCTCCACTTACTATATAGGTGCACTTAGTAGTTCTACAATTTCAGTAGTACATCCGTTTCTCCGTATACTAGCGTCTAATAGAGTGGACAGTGAGTGGACACAGTGTTTAATAACTCCAGCAGCACTGCTGTGTCTGATCCACTCGTACCAGCACAACACACACTAACACACTAACACACCACCTCCATGTCAGTGTTACTGTAGTGCTGAGAATGATCCACCACCCAAATAGTACCTGCTCTGTGAGGGTCCATGGGGCTCCTGACCACTAAAGAAACAGGGTAAAAGGGGGCTAACAAAGTATGCAGAGAAACAGATGGACTACAGTCTGTAATTGTAGAACTACAGGTGCACCTATATAGTAAGTGGAGCTGATAAAATGGACAATGAGCGTAAAAACAAGGAGGTGGTCATAATGTTATGCCTGATCGGTGTATATGTTGTGAGGCAAACTGCAATCACAACCTGTAGCAATATAATTACAAAGTGTTTCTGTTATCAACAGAAAAATCCAATAGTAACACTACAATACCACACTAACCTGTTTTCTAAGCACAGAGCATCCACATCCAAGATCCGGTTGTCATGGCAGCCCAGGATGTGGTTGATCTCAAGGTTGAGGCGCTGGGCTTTCTCCTGGTACACCTTCCTCTCTGCTCGGACGTCCTGCAGCTCATCCGCTGCCGCTTTCAGGCTATGTTCCAGCTCCTCATTCTACAAAAAAAAAAAAAGCAACAAAAAACAACCACACAACATAACACATACAAAACACACAGCGTTTTCATAGTTTGAACTCGGTACAGTATTTGCGATATACACTATATCCAACAGTGTCCAAACAGCCCTTTTAACTTGACAATTCAGCTACTTCAGGGTGTACCCACACCCTGACACAGGCATTCAGTTGCGCACACACAGAATGAGACACTCTGGAGCAGCAGGGTATGACCCTAAGATCACCACAACCAAGCATCGGCAAGAGGGATAAATAAGTCTAAGATCACCATGACCAAGCATCATCTAGAGGATAATAAAACATAAAGAGGGGCATAAAGTCCCCCAGCACTGGTGTGTGGAGCAGTGGAACTACATTCTCTTGAATGATGGAGTGCCATCCAATACCTTTAGGATGATCTGGAGTGGCATTCCACAACTAATTGTCCAACATCAGTACCTAACCTTACCAAAGCTCTTGTGGCTGAATGCATTCAACACACAATGCAGAGAAACAGATAGATAATTGGAAAGTTGTAGAACTTTAAAGTTCACTGATATGGTTAAGTGGTCCTGATAATATGAGCAATGAATATAGATACAAGATGCATGTTACCTAGTAAAGTGGCAAATAAATGCACAATTTATAACCTTAAAAACCCAAAGGGACTTAATTCACACAATTTAATGTATTTAGGTTCATATAACTTGCCTTGCAAGAAACATATTATGCAATTCTAGCAAAGAGTGCTAAGGGGGTTTTGCCTGGAGAAGGTGTGTCCATTTGTAATTTACACTATTTGTTTTTGATCATTTTTCTGATTGATCTAGTTTTGTCTTAGTTTCTCCTCACAATATTTGTTAACTACCCTGCTGCTATTCGACTGTTTTTTTCACCCATGTTATTGCTTGTGCACTAGGTTGTGTTTGGGACCTACCTGCTCTCGTGCTCTCTCCAACTGATGGACCAGATCCTCTCTCTCATGTGCTGGAAAGTAGCGAACGCCCACCTCTTCATCACCAAGGCGCTGTTTTGCAATGGTCATTCTGAGCAGCTGCAAGGGTGAGAGAGGTCTGGGCACTTATTTTAAAACATCCCAAGATTTAAAAAGTAAAAAAAACAAAACAAAAAAACAACAACAAAACAACAACCAAAAAAAAAAAGTCATTGGCTCCTGAATGCCATTTCAAATTTTGTACTTGAGACACTTAGCTAGCTTTTTTTTTTTTATAGTGAGCCTGCTTGGTGACTGACATAGAAGACAGGTGGAAAACTGAAATAGTATTCAACCATACAATTATTTAATCATTTATTTGTGTATTTGTGCAATTGTCTTATTTATATTTTAGAACATCCACTGCTTTAATACTTGTGAAACTGTAGAATATATTGATCATCCTTTAAACATTTCTGTAGTAATTTTACGATTCTGCTGTTCAAGCCTCTATAGAAGAAGGGCTGCACAATATGCAGGACAAAATGCAATACGTAAAGATACAGTATATTGCTATATTGGTATGGTGATGTGACTATACACTATATTAAAAACAACAAATAAAAAATGACCTGCTATAATTGGACCAACATAATTCGCCATTGGTCTTTTTGTTCATCAGAACACCCACATTGTTAGAGATTGGAGATTGTTCAGGATGCACAATTATGGTGATTTATCAAAGGGCTTTTTTGCACATTGTGGCCTTCTACAACATCAGTAGAGCAAAGGCCAATATCACAGTTACAACTGATAAATGATATATATTGTGCAGCCCTGAATAGAAGTGTGTGTGATCAGACATATTTCATATCATTAAGTTTTTACCTTGTTGTCACCCTGGACCTCCGCTAACCTCTGGCTGAGCTCTTTTACCTCATCACTCAGCTTCCTGTTCTTCTCCTGAGCATCTCTCAGCAATTGAGCTAGATTCACCTAGCAAGCGTTCAAATGCAGCATCAACTCAGTAACAAATTCAGAGATGCTATGAATGGCATTGTTGTTTTTTGAAACAAGCCAAGCTAACACAATAAGTTAAAATCCATTAAAACATGCTCTTGAATTAAAACGTTCATAAAGCATGAGTCAAAGAAGCAGGATACGAACTTGGTTCCTTTTTTCTGGTGGCAAAGTCAGATCACCATCCTGGAACCAGAATAACATTGTGAATCAGTGCATCAGTACTTTAAGATGATAAGGTGCATTTTATTTTGTGTTTATCCACAGTATTGTAGATCAAACTGGTAGTAAATTTAGTCTATTCAAATGTGTACATCATTTCTATCTGAATAAAATACATTACAACAGTGCTGATGTAATATATTTAATTCATGTGGAAACAATGTATACACTGAATTAAATGCATCATTTTTTTCAAGGAATGATGTGAAGAATGATGTGAATGAAGTGTTCATGAGATGCACCTTATTTTGTGCTCTTATTGTTTGAAATTTGCATACTAATGAATATGTTTTTGAAAAACAGAATAGAATAGAATAGAATAGAACAGAAACACTCACAAGGAGTTCTCTGTATTTTTTCTTCAGTCCCTGGTGGCGCTCTCGTAGCTGATTGGCCATCAGTTTAAACTGGTCACGCTCCTGCTGGCAGGTGTCTAGCTCTTTGGACAGGATCAGTAAGGCCTCCTTCTTACTCTCCAATTTTCGCTTACATACCAGGAACTGAACACAGTAAGGAAATACTCATGTTTCTTTTTTTCATTACAATTATCAGCAGGCCCCAGTAAATAAAACAATCACCTTCTCAAAGCAGTGCAAGCAGTGGCAGTGTTGTTATTATTGATGTTTTAAGATAATCACCTAAGATAGTTTGTAAATTTACATTACATACCAAAAAACAAAGGTGCCAAAAATTGTTGTTTGGAGTGACGCCACTGAAAAAATACTGCTTCATCAAAATTACTTTTCAGTGAATTTTTTTTTTTTTGCAAAAGAGATGTGTGTGAGAAGCATTTTATGAAAAAATCTGTGCCAGTGTGAAGAACCTTCACATAAATGTTTCTCCTAGAGCCATCCAAAAACCATTAAGGAAACGATTATAAGAGTGCAATCATTCAGAAACCAGTTAGAAACTCTATTGTTCACAAAAATGCAAGAAGAGGCTTAATGGTAAAGTTGAAGAGCAGGATAAACCCTGTAAACTGTAATCAGTCACTCTTTACAGAACTAACTCTCTGAGTGTTTTCTTTGTCTTTGCCGAGTTGAACAGCTGCCCATCCTGTGCATGCTGTTGCTTCATCTGCCGTGATCAGGTGCCCACTGCTCGCCAGCCTTCTGGACTGGTTTGACCACCATGAAGCTTCTCGCTGTACAACACTGTGCAAATCTCACCTGCGTGAACTGACCCTTCTGATGATAATGCTGCTGCACAGACTCAGTCTATTTAATTATAACCATTGCTTCACCTGTTTTTCCCCGTTTCTGTATTTAATAATTTATACTAATGCTGTGTCGACCAGAGGAAGATGGGTTCCCCTTTTGAGTCTTGGCTCCTCTTAGGAAGTTTTTCCTCATCACTGTCACCATTGGCTTGCTCATGGAGTCTTGGACCCAGGTTTTTCTGTAAAGCTGCTTTGTGACAATACTTGTTGTAAAAAGCACTATAAAAATGAACTTTGACTTGACTTGATAATCCTGATTAGTGGTCATCACCTCCTCTCCTAGAGACTCCCCTTCCAACACTATTTAGTCTAATCTGCTCCACCTGATTCAACCAGTCTGCTAAGAAGACAATCAATTGTAACAGGAACTGAACTCAACAGGTAGACAGCTAGATCCCCAGAATAAGGCTTATTCACAATGATCTCGATGCTTCACGTTCTTGCACAATGCCCTGAAAAAGGAGAGAATGACGCCTACTAATGGGATATCCCAAAACCTCCCCATCTGTCTTACCCGCAGCTGAGAAAGATTTATGCAGTCCTCTTTATGAAATACGACAACGTCGTGTTCTTCCACAAAATATGTGCAATAACAGTTTCCCCGCATGCGTGCGTTTACGATATTTGATATGATTCATCAGTCACCATTTTGAACATAGGCATAAGCAGCTAGTTTAGCTATTAAAGTTGTAGCTATAAACTTTGCACACGTAGCGTAAAACAACAGTTTCACTTCTGCATTGATCATATCTACAGATCAGACTGTCACATACAGAAAATCAGCATCTTCATGAAAGTCGATTAAACAGTTAGCAAAAGCAGCCTGGCCAGGGGCTTAGCTGGCCATAATGTTCCTGTATAGCATCACTAACCTCATTTACCAGGCCCTGCCAGTCGCTCTCGCTTCTCCTGGATGGATTCATTTTGGTTTCTCAATTAAATTAATAATTTAAAAACAGAAAAGACTCGTAATGACAGAAGCACCTTCATCTACATTGTCGATGCAGGTGGCACATTTTTCAACACCAAAAGCGTTACTGATGTTTATTGCCACTCGTATTCCGGAAAGTCCCGCCCTCCTGGGTGGTAGGGTCGCTGTTCCTGCGCTGAGATTGACATGGTGTGCCCAACCTCCTACAATTGGATTGGCTGGTAGACAATACACTGTGTAGGGGATTGGCTAGAATCATTACAACTACTGTGCAGGTGGCCAGCAGTGTGGGGCTACTAGCCAGGCCCATGAAAGTGGAAGTAGTTTGACGGAATACGGGTGGCGAAATTTTCTTTTCGAAGGAAACACGGGGGAAAGTTCATTAATAAGCGTCTTCGATCGCCGCCTGGCTCGGTACGGTGCATGCCGGTTAGTTTTTTTTTGTCCGACTTGCATCAGCGCCATGGCGCGTCACGATGACATACGGCGTTATAATCTCGCGAGTGCGAGGCAGCTGCAGGCTATGGCAAGCCAAGAGGGTCAGAAGTCGTCAGGGTTTTGACGGCGTATAAAGCGCGCGCTATGTTTAAAAACGCCGTCTAGAGCGGCGTTTAAGGGTTTTCTTTTCGCCGTCAGGTAAACGCGAGGCGCCGCCAGGCGTTTTAGAATGTCTGCCGGCAACAGGCGCTTAGTTAACGCCACCACGCGTCTCATAAGCAGAAATAACCTGAATTTACATATCCCCTCCTTCCCCAACAAGTTCAGCCTTCTGGCTTCAGGGGGAGTATCATACGGAGAGTCGGTTTGCCAAGTTCGAAACTTAGTGATAGCCAGGAGAATTTCTATCGCTTCCACTGACTCCATTCCTCATGTGGGACTACTGCGGTTACTGCTTGCATATCTAAAAGATGCCCAGGAGAAATTTCATTTTACGTTGCAAGCAGACATTAAATGACTGCACTCGACAACTACTAACTGATAACGAGGAGTTGTGCATCCCTGGATTAGACGGTCAGACTAAATTTAGACTAAACTTTGATGCTGAGGATATGGCAACTTTTATGCAAGCTTTTTTATGACATCTGTTAGCAAACCTTAAAAAATGCACAGGATTCCACAAATTCATGTGTATTAATATTTTTCTTAAAATATTTCAATTACAAATGTAAGCGCTGGACAGTCCTGTTTAATTTATTAAGCTTACAGCAGTGTCAGAAAAGCTAACCTGGCAAGCTAATTGAGCCCAACATTGATATTTAAAGTTATTTGTCATTAGACATTGTATTAAAATGATTTTTAGCAAATACAATAACTTGGATTAAGTTAAGTTTACTTTAGAGCTGCTTGTTCATAGTTTTGATTTGAGCTTTAAGTGTGGTCATCCACTTTTTCAGCTTCAGTAATAAGAAGCTGCATATGATCAGGATAGCATGTCTCAGGCATTATATGTTCCTCACTTAAACCTTTACTCAATTATTTAGTCTAATAATACTGACTAAATTACTGCCACTGCCAAAGATGGGCGATATGGAAAAAATGTAATAATGTGATACTTCAAGAAATTTTCACAACACTCAGTATGTCATATTCATTTGTTCAGGCATCTGATCAATTAGAACAGACACAAAATACCCAGTAGTGCTAAATTTTAAAAAATACTATCAAAAACTGTGAACACAATGATTTTTATTCTGTATTTGGCACTAAATCCAGTTGAACAGGACTAATTTTGCTCTCTTTATAATGAAACATGCAGTTGGTCAGTGTCTACAAGCACTGACGATATACACAATATGTTCAGAAAAGCATATTGTATTGTGACAAAATTTATCATGATAACATTGTGTTGTCATATTTCGCTTGAAATGTAAATTTAAAAATTTAGTGCTGGAAATGATGCTGGTCTCTAGAGGTTTTGCAACCATTATTTTATGCCTTGAAGGCACTGTGTTTCTTTTCAAGAAATTCATATCTAATTGTTATTGTTTGTTGCTATATTCAATTTTGGGTGCTGGGAAAATAGAAAATATTTTTAGTTAGCTGTGTTAATTTGTTTTATAACTAAATGATATTCCTCAATATTTCGTGCTTTGCCATGTCTTTACATCTCTGTAGCAAAACTTATTGTTGTTATAGGCTGGAGACGATGCAGAGGAGCCTTGAATGGCCAAAAGGGAGACTTCTGAATGTCCCAGCAACAGATCATTTACTTCGACTTGGCAGAATACATCCAAGAAGTTCAAACACCTCGTGATTATGGACAACAAGGTAATGTTTTAACAGTAATGCAATGGGTGTGATGTGAGTTTAAACTCAAGGATTTGACCCTTTGCAGCTATATCAGCTTCAACTATTCTGGGAAGTCTTTCCACAAGGTTTAGGAGTGTGTTTATGGGAATTTTTGACCGTTTTTCCAGAAGTGCATTTGTGAGGTCAGACACTGATGTTGGATGAGAAGGCCTGGTTCGCAGTCTCTGCTCTAATTCATCCCAAAGGTGTTCTATCGGGTTGAGGTCAGGACTCTGTGCAGGCCAGTCAAGT
>JAILXH010113853.1:3711-15597 GCA_023558415.1 Piaractus mesopotamicus
GGTAAATAAAACATGAATCTCCTACAGTCAGAGCGGGGCTTGCTGCATGCTCATCCTTCTGTGCAGGCAGCTCTGTCCTACATCAAACCAATTCCAGCACGGAGAGGGGGGGGCGAGCAAGCAGAGTGCAGGATCAAAGCGGACTGAAAGATGGGACCGGTGCGGAGGAGTTTGGGGGGCGAGGAAGGTGAGATGTGGGGAGCGAGTGTTTCAGACATGGAGAATGATGAAAACCGTTCAAAGGCACCTCCTGCGCAGAGCCCTAAGTGACGGCTTTAGGCAGCACTTAGGTTGAAAAAGTGATAGATGAAAGAGTGTAGCACATAAATATAAACATGCATACAACAGAGAAAAGCATAGGTGTTGTATGTTGTATGCCTGATGACTTTATAGCCTAGGCCTGTTACTGCCGAGTCAATCAAGCTTCAACGCAGAGGCATTTTCTGCCTCTACTCCTGTCCTTAATAACGTAATTTCTCAAAGCTGTAATATTTATTTTGACATTTAAAGAACATGATCTAACCGAAAGGTAAAAGCATGTTAATATATAACTTTAATATAATTTTACAAGTTTTGTAAATAGCTTTTCTGCAGTGCTTTCTGACTCAGGGTCATGAAACCGTGTACACAGTCCCGTGCTGGTAATGCAGTCATCCATACAGTGTTAGACAGACATGTAACACAGCACTGTCTAAATAGCATTATCT
This sequence comes from Piaractus mesopotamicus, assembly GCA_023558415.1. Lineage (NCBI taxonomy): Eukaryota > Metazoa > Chordata > Actinopteri > Characiformes > Serrasalmidae > Piaractus > Piaractus mesopotamicus. Next base: position 4,419 of record JAILXH010113853.1, read on the forward strand.
GTCAGATACAGAGGAAAAAAGAGAAAAAACGCAAGCCGAGTGGGACGCACGAACAAGATTTTGCTACATGTGCTTTTCTCTCATGTAAGACATCAGTAGTTTTTCACCTGGTAAAGTTTTATTCAGTGTAATGTAAAGCTCTTGGTCTTACTCTCTGCTGCTGCTGAGTTCAGTGTTACGCTCCGGTCGACTTGGCTCAGAGGTGGAAAACCGGAGCTCAAAATTGTGTCATTTTCGGCCTGAATTTTATGGTTTAAACAACTTATGTGTCTATATGTTGAAAAATAAATTAATGAAATTCTTTATTACTGTTGATAACGTGAGCAGCCATGTCAATGATGTCATACACTGAGCTCGGAGTTGAGAACACCATCCCAACTTTTCTGAGTAGGAATTCCCAGTTGAGGAGGTGTTTTCTTACATTTTTTCCAGTCAGAGGTCAAAAAAAATCTACTGTGTATACATGAGAAATGTCACACAACAAGAAAACAGTGTTTTCTCACTTTCCACACTATTATTTATTTTTCATTTTTTTAAAATCAATTTTGCTGCTCGAATATAATTTACTAAAACTGGTTAAACGTAATCTGATCAGATTTTCCACCTAAGCTCTTTAAAGTTCAGTGAACTTGATTCACTAGAGTTACTTTAACTTTTGCTAGTGAAACTAATTTTACCACATTTGAAAAGTGGTCACTGAAGGGTCTCTTGTCAAGTGAAATGATCTTAAATCTAGTCAATATATCTAATTTTTCTTATTTTGAGATTGTTGTAACTTTATTTCATGAATATTTAACTTATTTCTAGACATTTTTTATTTTCAATTATTTCACTATATTGGCAGAAGGACAGAATGTCTAGAAATAAGGTATCTAATTTTATAATTAGGTTACAACAATCTCAAAATGAGAAATATTAGACATATCGACTAGATTTTTTGCAGTGTGGTAATACACTCTTATAACTAACAATAGTGAAGACAGGCAATTAACCAAAATGTAAAATCTAAACATACACCCAAAGGAAATATAGGCTAGAAGGATAGACAACACAGAGACAGTAAGTAAAACAAGGAGAAAGACACACCTAATATGCAAACAGACTGAGCCAATCTCTCCAGCTACTAGAGGACAGACTACCCTAAATTTCAATATGTCGATTCAACCCAAAGATTCCATTTACATACATGAAATCATCAAAAAAGGTCCTCTAACTCAAAATAGTTGAGCAATGTGGTATATATCTTTTTTCAGTACTACAGCATATCACTTCAGTGTTAGCACTAGTAACTATATTTACCTTAACACTACTAGCATTGTGCCATCACAGACTTAAAAATGTCTGTTAAAGCTATTTGTAAGTTATGGAAGATTTGTACAGTGGTTAATTACTTGCTTCCCTTCCTCTCAGTTAGATGAACACACGGCTCTAGACAGACACAGTCTTGAATAAATGTCTAAAAAGTAAAAGAATGAATACACACAGCGATTAACAAGCTAAGAAACAAATACCAGAAGATTTCAACTCCACAAATACTCTTTACACATATCAAACCACCATGTCCTGGAGCACAAAAACATCGTAAAGCAGTCAGAGAACATCTGTTGCCTCCAGTTAAGTAACAGGAAATCAGAGTGCACTACAAGATAGATGCTATGTCTACTCTGGGAATAAGCTTAGTTCTGCCTTTAAGTCCGCTTACAAAGTGTGCAGCATGACCATACAAAGTTGGGCAATGCTGGCTGACTAACAACCCTGTAAAGCACACTAGCAGATCAGAAATGCTTACAAACTAATTTTAATCAAAAGATGGTGGTGCTGAGTACCTTAAAAGTAAGAGAATACAGTATGTACAGTACACTGCAAAAACTTGTTTACTTGTCTTACACAGCAATCATTTTGTGCATTTTAAGAACAATTACCCTCATCAGTGTCACTTAGAACTTCTACTTTATTTTAAAGTCATTGACAGCATGAAACAAGTATAAAGATTCACCCATAAGGTTATTATGAATATATTATCAACAGTTATGATATTAAATCAGGCCCTATATCACTTGTTTTTAAAGAACTAACGTCCTCTTACATTGTCTTCTAGGGTTTTGAAATACACAGCAAAAAGACTACACAAAACTAGAAAAATCATACTGAAAATTAGATATAAATGCTCATATTGTGCCAGAAAAGCCAGTGAAATAATCAAAAAAAATACTTTAATTATTAAAATAATAATAATTTAATAATATAAAAAAGATTTAATACTATTCTGTTCCCAGCACAATAACAAGATATAGGGACTCGTCTTATATACATCATGGTTTTCTGTGGTAAGCTGACAGCTCATGATGGCTTAATTCGAGGGTGAAGTGTAACATTTTGAGTCTTAGGTTACCAGCAATTACCTACTTAACTGGAGGCAACAGAAGTTCTCTAACTGATTTACATGTCTTTTGTGCTCCAGGCCATGGCGGTTTTGATATGTGTAAAGAGTATTTGTGAAGTTGGAATCTTCTGGTACTTGTAAGTAGATGTTGCTTATCTCATTGGCATTTACTTAATATAAGCAATTAAATTTTTTATATAATTTTACTATTTTTGGGTGAATAGCTTTTCTGCAGTGTAGATGCTTTCTGACTCAGAGACATGAAACACAGTCCCGTGCCGGTAACACAGTCATCCATACAGTGTTAGACAGACATGTAACAGAACACTGTCCAAATAGTATTATCTGTCAGATACAGAGGAAGAAAGAGAAAAAACGTAATCCGAGTGACCTCTGTGCATTTGAGCTACAAAGCGGGGAAAAACATGAATGCCTCACTGAAAGTGAGTATTGGTAGGAACAAGCTAACCAGCTAACCAGGTTCTTCATCTCCAAGTGCTTTAGACTAGTTCTTTCACATTTGAAGTCCAGTCTGCCTGCTACACTGGACCCACACAAGTTTGCCTAACGCTGCAACGGGTCAACAGAGGACGCCATTTCCACGCCGCTCAGCACTGTACTGACCCACCTGAACTGTCAAAACTCATATTTCAGAATGCTGTTCATTGACTTCAGTTCAGAATTTAACACAGTGATCCCTTCCAAGCTGATCTTAAAGCTTAGCCAGCTTGGTATCAGCACATCTCTCTGCAACTGGATTCTGGACTTCCTGACTGACAGACCTCAGTTTGTTAAGTTAGACAAACTCTTCTCCTCCCCCATCACCCTGCGTGCCACAAGGCTGTGTGCTCAGCCCTCTTCTGTACTCCCTGTTCACCCATGACTGTGTTCCCGTTTATGGCTCTAACTCCATAATCAAGTTCGAGGATGACACCACGGTGATAGGCCTGATCAGAGGTGACGATGAAATGATGAGAGGTGACCTGGCGTCATGGTGTGAGGACAACAACCTGGTGCTCAACACCCAGAAAACCAAGGAGACCATAGTGGACCTCAGGAGGGGTAGGAGCCAGACACACTCTCCCATCTACATCAGCGGGGCTGAGGTAGAGCACGTGTCCGACTTCAAGTTCTTTGGTATCCACATCTCGGATGATCTCACCTGGTCCCTAAACTCGTCCGTCATGGTCAAAAAAGCGCAACAGCATCTTTACTTCTTATGGAGCCTCAAGAAACCTCACCTCTGTCCCAGGATACTGGTGAACTTCTACCGCTGTACCACTGAGAGCATACTCACAAACTGCATCTCAGTGTGCAACTGCTCCACATCTGACCACAAAGCACTCCAGCGGGGTGAAGAACATCATCAAGGACATTTCTCATCCTAACCATGGATTTTTTACCCTCCTCCCATTTGGCAGGCATTACAGAAGCCTCCGCTCCCGTACCAGCAGACTCAGGAAGAGCTTCTTCCCTGAGGCTGTGACCCTGCTGAACTCCACACCGCCACTTTCAGCGCATCTCTGCACTCACTGCACTGTATTGAACTTTATATCCTAGCATTATTGCACTATTCATATTTGTACCAACAATTACTGTACAAGTGTACTCCGCATATTTTTACATATGCTACTCCCACAGGACATACTACCTCATAGGACATACTACCTCATTGTATGCTCTCCACTCACTCTGTACATATGTATATTATATTTATACTTGCATATCTATATATTTTTATAACCAATATACCGTACTTCTGCACTTTATATGTACATAATACTGTATTTTGCACTTCTGGTTAGATATTAACTGCATTTCATTGTCTCTTTACCTGTACTCTGCACAATGACAAAGTTGAATCTAATCTAATCTAATCTAACGTTACTGATATCTGTGCTAGGAAAACCAGCATAGACCAGCATGGCTGGTCGGCAGCAAAGCCAGCATATGTTGATATGTTTACCAAACCAGCAACAGATCAGTATAGATCAGCTTAAACCAGCAAGGTGTTCATGCTAGTCTATGATGTTTTTTTCCCACAAGAAGGAGTGACAACTTTATCATTCATGATGTAAAACAGTGCATTTATGGTTTGAACAACTACAGTGTCTGTATGTGGACAGAAAAATCGAATACTAAAAGTAGAGAAGTGGTTCTTAATTACTGCTGATGATGTGAGCAGCCATGTTGATTCGACGTCATACGCTGAGCTCGAAGTGGAGAATACCATTCCCAGTTGAGGGGGTGTTTTCTTACATTTTTTCCCAGTCAGAGGTGGGACACTCTGAGTTACAAGCTGAAAGCTGAAAGCTGACATTACAGCTGGCATCATTAGTTCTCTACTTACATTAGCTAGCTAGATAAAGAGATTACAAATACAGGGATATTGTAGGCTAGCTAGGGCAAGGTTCAATAATCTATGCCAGAGAATAGAGTTCACATTAGCTAGATTGCTAGCTAGCTACTAAATGCTGTGCCAGTGTCCATATTTTAAGCCTTGCAATTTGCTAGATGTGCTGGCAGTTACTTAAAAGTGAAAATTACCAGACAGAATTTGATATATGACTACGGTGTACTAGGTAAAAGCTTCTTTTACCTTGTCATGAAAAAAAAAAACTGTATAATTATGCTAATATGAGACAAATAAAGTCAAATAAAGACATGATTACTGAGTGGCTATGAGTTTATAGAGGCGACTAACGTCCCCATGTTGTTGGTAATCCTGTGGTCAATGTGTAAATTTTACAGCGAGAATGTCTTATGATTCTCCAAAGGTATTGCTTTTGCTTTGAAGCATTTCAGAATGAGGGGGAAGTTGGACACAGGATTTTGCTTGCAGCGTTAAGAAGGCCAGCCCTGCTGAAAAAAACAAACCACAGAAACCATTACAAGCTTCTTTTTATTCTTGGTGGTGTCCAATAATCAGTATTTTGTGTTTTAATGATGGGATCTAAAGGTGTCCTACACGAAAGGTGTCCTACATGTAACCATTAAGTCAATTCTCGTTAGGAAGCAAAACCATCAGATTTTAAGCCTAATGGTTCTAATAGTCATTTTTCCAGCAGGAAGGTCAGGTAATGGCCAAGAAGAACAATATGAGGGAGACTCTATGACTCTCTAAAGACAGCTTCTATATGGGATTATAATGTTAAGGATAAAAATATTTAAGACATTTTAACAGTATTTATTTATAATCTAACAACATTTCAATGGAATCGAGTTTGGTAAGTGTAGTTTTTTTAAATGGCGGTAACCCCCCAGGATACACACACATCAGCCAGCTAAATGTGAGCGAGTAAAAGCGAGATTCGGTTAAAAAATAATGTATGACAGAATGTGAGTCTTTCCCCTGTTGGGTTCATTAGCAGGGTCACTGCCCCCCAGTACTTCCACTGAGAGCCCATCACTGGTTCACGGAGGCTGAAAAAGGGAAGATGAGGACAAGTTTGGGTTTCGCAGCTTGCTGGAGGAGGGGCCAAGTCACCGGCGCCTCCATCTGTGCGCTGGATCAAATTTAAAGCAAATCTGCGGCCGGGACTTTCTCAGTGGGCACCAAGCAGACGGCAGAACGCGCGCACACACACACACACGGAGGGATCTGACCCAGTCTCTACATATGGGTTGCATCTGGGCAGCTGCTGTTAGAAACTCACTCTGTAAGACAATGTTACTGCAGAAAGGGGGAAACCTTTACATTTCTGTGAAGCTACATTCACAATCATACACCACAGAGGATGCTGAGCATCAGAGTGATGAACAGGGCAGTTTCTAAACATTCAGAGACTCTAAGTGACATGCCACTTGGTGTCCACTTCCCACACCTAGTACTGTAGTTGTATGCAAAATATAAGGGAATTACTGCTTCATTCATTTTGATCAGGAAAAAGATTCATAAGTGAGTTTAAATTTGCCTTGCCATTAGCACACGAGCCAGTGTTCACTCTTACTCACAAGCCAACACCTCACAATTTATACAGGTTTGGGCATCCCCTAAGGTAACGTCATTTCATAATCAATTTACATACTGCTATCCAATGACTTTTGGCATGTCACTGTATAGCTGTATGCAAAAATTTGGGCACCTCTGGTCAAATTTCATGTTCTTTTGATTTCCTAAGTGAAAATAAGTTCACATCCTCTACAGAGAACACACTTTTGCGAATTTAACGCACAATTCATGTTTATTTGCTGGATTTTAAACATAAAATGCAGCCTGTTCAAAAGCATTTTAAATTTCATGTTTTATGTTTTTTATCCAATATGTTTAACTCAGCAAAAAAACAGAAATTGTGCACTAAATTGGTAATATAGAAATGCCATATTTAAGTGTATTTCCTATAGAGGATGTGCTAACTTATTTTCACTTAGAAAATCAACAAAACATGCAATTTGACCATGGGTGTTCACACTTGGCATACAACTGTATATCAAATATACAGCGAATGGTTTCAACTCCTCTGTGATTGTAGCCTCTCACTCTTATACTGCTTATGTCTTATTTTGAGAGGAACTGGAGCCGTCCACTTTACTGTTGCTTTTGTTAGTTTATCCATAGTTTTTTTTCTACAAACACTGCACAGTGTAGTCTGTAGAATATTGCATATTGGCAGCATTTTTGTATGCAATTAATGCTTCCAACTTAGTATACTTCAGTGATTAATTCACAGCATGGTTGTAGTTGGAAATAACTTGATTTCATTAAGAGAGCCATCCTTGGAACTTGCCATTTGAAAGCTGTATTTGAACAAGAAGACTAGAGCCACAGTGTCATAGCAACAGCACATGAGCTGCTTGTCTTCAAGGTGGAACTATGGATGGTTTGAAGGCTCAAACTATGGAAGTTTGTTAACGGCAAGAAAATTAGTGCCGATAATCACTTATCGCGCTAACACATTATTTGACACCACTAAATACAAGCACACTAATAAACACAAATAAATTATAGCGTGCGTTTAAGGGAGATGTCCATCATTCCTGTTTGCTTGATGTTGGAAGCAAAGCCATCAATTCATTCTGCCAGAATCATGATTGACACACAAAAAGAAAAGAAAAAACACACGGCCCCACGGTGGTCCCCAAGTGGCTGCGTATACTGCTTATAGCAAGAAATGGCCCTGATCATGCCCACCAAGTTAATAACGGCAGACACCAAGCGAACAAAACACACAAACTGGGTGGGTTTGGGGGAGGGGCTTCATCAATCAGAAAACACACATGCAATTATAATCAACGTTAGCATCTCCATTATCATTAGCGGCTGTGCTGTCACTAGCGCAAGTGCAGCGCTCCAGCTGTGACTCCGCGGAGCACCACGGTGGGTTTACTGAGCCTGCCGCGGCAAAGTTTTCACACATCACTTCAATAATTAAATGGGTGCTGGCTCGTTAGGCAAATGTTGGCTTAATTTGAATGCAGCGTGTGCAAACTCGCTGTAATGATGAAATAACAAGACGTCATGTTTTGGCAACTTGGATTTTTTCCTTCTTCATTTTTCTGTTTTCTTTTTTGAGTGAGACAGAAGCAATACATTGGTGATCCCAGTGAGATAACACCTGTGTGCTAACAGGTGGCGTGGATTCCCGTAATACTGTAAAATAAATATGTAACAAAATGTAAGAGACACTAGATATAAAACTCTGCCTTTCTACTACACTGCCCTACAAAGGCAAAGAGCAGCATCTATGTCATCAATGAAACTGGGGGACAAAAAAGTTCTTCAAAGTTCTACTACAGTCCTGCTACACACACTGTAGACTATAGGTATATATATGATTCTGCACACACACAGTGGGGTCCAGAGACAACTAGTGAAAATGCTTCTACTTTGCATTCTTTTTTTAATTTAATGTAGAGTTTTTCATTTCAAATAATTATATCACCAAACATATCTGAGTGAAAAGTACAATCTCTGAAATTTTAACAAGAACTTCTGAATTTCTTAATATTTAAGATGTAGTCTTTTGCTTTGCCAGTGTGCACTCAAGCTGGCATGGGCTCCCAAGTTTGTATGATGATATGTAGACCAAATCCCCATAAGAGTCGTGTGAACATGTGCTTCAATGGGAGGAATAACACTTAAAGATCTAATGGTCAGGGTCAAATTTGCATCAATTTCAATAGTGATCAAGAATTCAAAAGTGACCATACTAATCACAACTTTACTTTGTTTTTTTTCAAAACCTTAAGATGTTCTGTGTTTATTTACAAGCTTAAATGAAAAAAAAAATCCCACACTGTCAAGGTGATCTCAGACTTTTGGCTGCTGCTGTATATCAGTTAGTATTGTTTAAGTTCAGACATCTACGAAAATTATATTTAAAAAGCTGTTTATCTGAGCAGTAAGCATTTATTTGCTTACACTAATAAACACTAATATTACAACAAATACAAACATATTAAAACAATAAAAGGTGATTTTATGTATGTTAATGTGTTCATTTAAACATTTCCAAACCTCTCTTTTTTAAAAAAAGTGAAACACATCAACAAAAACCAGCTCGGCTTCTACAGTAGTCCTGCAGTTTATAGATAGTGTTCCACGTGTCAAGCTCTAGTCCTGGCAGGCCAAAACACTGCAAACTTCTGCACATTGCCTCATTAAACACACCTGATTCAGCTCATCAGCTAATTAGCAAAGCCTTCATGAACTGAATTAAGAACGTTAGATGAGGGTAAATGCTAATCTCTGCAGCACTTCGGCCCAGAAGGTCCCCAGTTTGACATGCTTGTAGTATTCAATCGACGTCACACTTGTCGCTGATGACAGTGGTGACAGTGGGGCACATAGAAACACCGTTTGTACATCGTTAGATAATAGAGAGTCCTGACAGATAAAATACAGTCATGTTGTGATATCCTTGGATAGTGAGAATAAACAGGAAAAAAACGCCAATCTGTCAAGGGTAGACAGTCAGGTGAAGGATGAATTCTGCACATTTGAGTGATGAGAAATTCACGACTCTTCCACAAACTTAATAATTATGATTCTAGTGACTTGTATGCTTTTAGCTCCTGTGATATGCAGGATGATACAGTATTTAAAGGTAATTATAGATGTCTGGACATGTTATTGTATGCAATAACATATAATCGGGACTCAGATGTGATGAATTGACAGGGTACGGATGAACACCTCCAGCCAAACTTTTTCTCGATATGTTGATTTGGAAGGCATAGCCCGCACTGCCTGTTCACACACATTATGCTGGCGGAATGTCATCAATATGGCCACAGGACTTTCTTCAAGGTTTTTGCAAATACTATATATACAATCCAACACATTTATGTAAACAACTTATGTAAACAACAAGACAAACATACTAGATATCTGGTCAGAAAGCCAATAATTTAACATATTTTCATTTTATTTAATATTTCTGGTCTGAGTAGTGAAGTGTGAGCATGGCTTGACAGCAACAACAGTATCTAAAAAAGCAAATAAATGGAGAACTGTGCGTTTCTCTTCCAGTTTCAAGTTCAAGACTGATGTGTCTAATCTGCTCTGAGGCACTGGTCATAAGTGGAAACATTAGGTGTCATCGCCACTGCAAAACAAAACACTTTGAATTATCCTACCCACACAATCCAGTGCTGAGGACAAACAATATAAACTCAAAGCTCAACATGAAAAGTCCACCAGATTGTTTGTCCTTTCCTGACAGCACAAGAGTGTGAAATAGTATTAAGAAAAAGCTTTGTTATTGTTTAATCAAATTTTTTAAACAATTGCCATTCAATTTTAAAATGCTCATTATACTACAGAAGTGAGTTTAAAATAAAACAGTTAATCAAAATCTATTTGATGTGCCTTGCATTATTTTATTAGTTGCCTGGACTAATCAATAATGGTTAAGCATTTTAAGGTAAACTGCTGTTGCTCTTAACTTTGGTAGTTTGTTTATCTGGACCTTTGTAATCAAGAAATTTGATGTTAGTGGACCTTTGCAACTTTTAGTGCAACATCCCTGCTACAGACAATACAGTGGTCGATACCAGTGAATGTTTACCGTGGATTTCAGAAGTGGCTGGTAAAAATTCAGAGTGGTAGGTAAAAATGTCATTTACGGAGAAAAGCGTTCATTTCAGACCCTGGCTGTAAAACACTGATTTACTTGGCTTAGGTGTGATGGAAGCAACCAGAATGTGACTTGCTGGAGGTCTCTGTGGACGGGATTGGAAAACTCTGCTGTAGAGTTGGGTGAGTTTTCGACACTAACCTCAGCTCACCCTCCTCAGAAACTCGCTGTGAAACCAACAGAACTGCATCTAATCAATACAGTAAGCCAAATCCGTACACTACTGCCAAATACTTTCAACAGGCGCACGTAGAAGTTAAAAAAGTAAATAAATAAATAAATGAATGAAAACGCACAAGCAAACATGCTACTTTTGCTTCTCCAAGTCCAACGACACTGATTATGTTTAATGGGCCTCCGACATGACTCGCAGCCACTGCCACCACTCTAAATCAAATTCCGCAGCTCGGTGGAAAGCTTTGAGAGACACCCCGAGAGCAGCTCTGCGAGCTGTGAGCTGAATCCAAAGCGCCGGATCTGAGGGCCCCGTAGCCGTGTGCTGATTGAGTGAGCCTGAGCTGTGTGTGCCGCGCATCAATCCCTGCACTAACTGCAGCCTCTCTGCTGTGTCTAATGCTTTGACTTTGCCTGCCGACACCAGCCAGCAACAATGGGGCTGAAAAACAAACCTGCCTGCCACAGCACATCTCGCAGAGAAACCACAAGAGAGAGAACAAGTGCATGCAGTGTGTGTGTGTGTGTGTGTGTGTGTGTGTGT
>JAILXH010113871.1:6599-27136 GCA_023558415.1 Piaractus mesopotamicus
TTGAAGTGGAGTACTCTATTCTGGTTTATGATTTCTTTTCACATCACACACTGCTCAGTCGTCATGCTGTAAACGTTCCATAAAAGATAAATGGCCCATTCATGCTGCACTTTCTCAGTCGCAATGCCAACATGGGAAAACTAAAATCTCACGTTAATCAACTTCATTCTGGAAGCAAAGTATGGATTGATGAGCCTTTCTCTTTCTGTTTTGGGGAAATTTCATCCTTAATTTAAGCATGTGTCCTCTGAGTGGCAAGCCCCCTTTGAATTGAGTCAAAGCAGGCGACACCTACCGAAATGGGATGGAAAATGTGCGTTTTCTTTCGTACCGCTGGTCTAGGGAGTGGGGAATTAAAGAAATACATAAGCAAACAAAGAGCTGGTGTGTGTTTCAGGATGGGCCGTCTGGCCGGCATCACCCAGTCTGTCAGAATAAGAAGTGACACAGGTTACTGGAGGGCTCCCTGCTGCGGAATACTGTTCCTGCTTGGCGGCAGAAAAACTGCTTTGAATCACCGAATCACTGCGCCGTGCTAACACGTTCTTTGGATAAGAGAAGCAATATGTGTTATCTCACTTTTTTTTCTCCTCTCTGATATATGGCTCAGATGATTCCATACAGTACCACTTCATCAAAGTGTCACTGTTGTCCATAAATCTTCTCCGATATTACTTTATTCTGCAAACCAGACTGCCTATATTTACCATACGTCATAATCCTGATGCTTTCATATGGCCAAATTTAAGGCACAGAGAAATTCAGTTTCATAGTTTATAACCTACTGTTTCATCCCAATAATTTATGCAACACTGCACCTTTTGGATCAGTTTTAACAACATGCAATTTTGTCTGAAGAGTGTACTGGTCTTTTATAGCTGTTTGGAGAGAATTTGCAGTGGTAAGCAACATGATGCCTTCTTAGTGATATTTGTTTTCTGTTAGCCTGTTCTGTAACCACGAGAAACATAATAGTCAATGTAGTTTTCTTTAAGAAATTAAAAAGTCATAACATTTTAAAAGTATATTAAAGTGAAATAAAGAAAAAAATAACTGAACGCAACAATAGAGGTAAAAATAACAAATAAAAACAGAGGCAATTGACCTGTGGTTGATGAGAGTTCATTCTGAGATGCAAGATTATACAAGTTTATTAGTGTGGGAAACTGAAATGAAGGAATAAAAAGAATTTGATGCAAACGAAAAGTGCAACTAAAAATAGAATACATAGGTTGATGAATATTCATTATTTTCTATGATTTGGAAAAATCTGATTCTTCGACACTCACTCAACAAATGGAAATAAATAACTGATGACTTTCTTTCCAAAATGCTGTATAATCATGGATATGATGAGAAAAGAATAACAGCTGACATAATGGAAAACACATTTTTATCTCTCTAATAAAGGTGGTATTAATCCTAATATCACATTGATATTTTTTGTATGTATAAAGTCCACTCCTAACAATGTATATAATTAAAATAAAAATATACTGAAAGTGGTCTATAGTCGGAACAAAAGTCTTCATCTATATCCATTACTTCTAATGATTTCTGAATTAATTCGACTGCTTCTACTATTTGACTGTGGGATCTGCAGATCTGTTACCATGGTGGTATGTCTTCAGGAAGGGGAAAAGGAAAAGACTTAAAGATTTGCCGGTGTACTCGTTTTGTTCAAAGACGAGCAAGCCTGATAATTTCCCACAATGCTGTTGAGCGGCCCCTGTGATCAGCAATTATGAGAATGAGCAGGAATTTGAGGGCCAAGTGTGCAGGCAGAGGGAACAGAATAGCCAAGAGCCTTTCTCGCTCTCTGGTCAGCATGCCTGGGCTCAGTGTCTGTGGGCAGCATCTGGCTCCATTTAGCGGAGCCTGTGGAAAGGGGGTACCCTTCGTCCTCTCGGGTTGCAGGTTTTCAGTGTGGGCTCTTGTTTTTTCGGAAAGGGCTAAAGCCTGCTGGTCTGGACCTTCTCAAAGTGCCCCCAGTGCATCCGCCCATCCCTCCAGAGGGGCAATTTCGGCCCATCCCAGATGCCCCTCAGCGTGTTTAGTGTAGCTCCTCATTTGAACTGAAAGACGTTGAACAGATTCATTCAGAAGCCAGTCTCCTTAAGCTTTTTGAAGAGAGGAGTGGGTGGGCGTCAGAGAGCACGGGTACAAGCGTGTGTGCGCATGTAGTTGAATGCGAGCTTGCGTATGGGCAGACGATGACGACCGAAAATGCAGAGTGAATAGCATCAGTGTGGTGATGCAGTCATGATACTAGGCAGTCCTCCTCATCACCCTACCCCTGTGGCTTTGAAAGGCCTCAGTCAATCTGCTCCCAGGTCAGGTTTTAGCAAATGATCTATCTAAGCAGAAGCACTGCTCACTGGATTGATTTATATTTAATCATTGACTACTGTCAAAGCCGTTTATTGTTGTGCACGCCAAAGGAAAACCAGAGTAAGTTTGACTTGTTAAGTAAGTCAGCAGGATGTTATTTAAACAGAGATCTATTTTCATGTAAACAAAAATAATCTGTCAAGGCCTATTTTACTTATTCGGTTTACATCAGTGCCACATCCATTCTCAACAATGCATTTGAATCTTTTTTTAATTCTGTCTGACATCTTTCTGTGTCAGTAAATACGGAAAAAATCTTAATGAAAGGAGATGATAAAACTCTATATTTAAGCACTATATTTGTGTACGTAATGCATAGATTGAAATGATATGTGTAATGAAATATTACATGGTATAAAACACAGTTGTTTCCCTACTTAAACTAAGATTATTTACACAAAGCCTGTATGACCACTTTACACCATCTTTCAATTATATTTAATGCATAGACAATTCTTGGTTTCACTGGGAAATCATACATCAAAGAGATTTAAAAATTTTTTGTGGTGTCCCATGGGATTCAGTATTCGGGCATTTGTTCTTTACCTCTAGGTTACCTTGAGGTGATGTCATTAGAAAACATAACATAAAATGTATATAGCAATGCTGATGACACACAATTATACATTTCAAATCCTCCTGATGATCAAGACTCAGGCTTACAAGCTGTGTGTCAGGTATTTCTCAGTGGATATTACAAAATTTCTTACAACCTAATAACGATAAAACTGAATTACTGATACTTGGTACTAAAATACTTTTGGAGAAGCTTGGTTCTTTAGCTTTGTACACCAAACCTGAAGTACGAAACCTGGTAGAAGTACGAAATCTTAGATTCTGAGGCTCTGTTTAATTCGGATCTAAAAATAGTCATGATGGTATCCTTTTACCATTTGAGAAGTATTGCTAAAGTTTGGCCTTTTCTATCTCAGATCGATGCAGAGAAACCTGTTAATGCATTTGTTACAAGCAGAATTGATTATTGTCATGTTCTTATTGCTCTCTTATATTGAAAACAGTGCAGCCTCTACAACTTGTAGAAAATGCAGCGGCACGGATTCTAACAAAAACAAAAAAGAGACCTCATATCACTCCCATTTTAAAAGAACTGCACTAGTTACCTGTATCTATAAGGATAGATATTAAAATTCTGCTCCTAGTTTTTAAGTCTCTAAATAACTTAGCACCTGTGCACCTCACAGAATGTCTGTCTGTTTCTGTTCCCAACACGTGATCTTAGAGCTGCAGATACCGGCCTTCTGCAAATACCTTCCATAAAATACAGAAAACATGGAGCGGCCTCGTTCAGTCATTATGCTTCTAAACTGTGGAACTCAATTCCACCTTTTATTAGACAGTCAAGCTCAGTTCGCACGTTTCAGAAACGTTTGAAAATGTATCTCTTTAACTTAGCGTCGAATTAAAATCCTACGTCTCTTTGGTATGTCTTTTTAACTTGATCTCTCATTGTGTTGTCTATTACTGGAAAACATTATTAGCTGTCTAAAAGGCAATCTGAGCTGCCACCGGTATGAAAAGTGCTCTATAAATAAAGATGATGATGATGATTATGATGATGATTATTATTTTATTATTATTATAAATATAGATGTTGTATAATGTTGTGTTTCACCCAACATCGTGCTGTTTTGACAAATGGCCTCAGCCATTACTACAAAGCCAGAATCTTTTCTTTAGATCTTTCTTTATGACTTACTGCATGTGTTATATACTTAACATGTCTACAGAATAGCTGACTTCATACATGTTGATAACAAAGCATAATAATTAAACAAGTTATATGTATTACTTTAGCAAAGATCATGAGAATGGTATGGTCAATGCACATGTGTTTTATACTAATGAAATTTGATGTGACTTCCAATCTGTCTCCATGTAAAACACTTCATTTAAGAAACACGTTCACATATGAAATTAAAAAGAATCTCTTAGATCTTCAGGGTGTCATTCATTTAAGAAGGACATGGTAAGACATGCAAAGATTGCAATGGACAACATAAAGTTAAATCATGCCAGTCATTTTCATCAGTAGCCCACTTGAAAAGCAACTATTAAGCTGTCAACATGTCAATGAGACACAACTTCTCTGAGCCACATCTCCACAGCTCTGTTACTATAAATAGAGGGTATTTAACCCCCGAGACCTCTGAGGTCCCTTGTTGCGGCCTATTAATAGTGGCATTGGCTAAGAGCAACAAAGTAGACCAATCATTTGTTTTCAAGAGGCTCTATTTTCGTAGCGTAGACTTTAAACAACTAAAAATAGGGACATCACCTTTTCACAAGATGCATATGTTCCTTATGGAGAAAAGGGTGACCCTCAGGCAAAGACATGTCAGGGGTCTCCAGGTCTACCAACATTACCCGGCCACTCAGAAAAGCTGGACCACAGTGGAGCCAGGTCCCTGCAGTCAGACTTCTCATATTACTCTGATCACGCCTAAGAGAAAAAGCAAATTCAGTTTGTCTTTTGCAGCTTCAGAACAAGCAGTCTCTCCTTGTGCCTACTGCATATATTTATTTTTCACATACAGGAAAAAATAGCAACAATAACTGTCGATGACACATAAATGCCAGAACAAAATAACCCATATACTGGGAAGTCTTGAAAATGTCAGATTCTGTTTGGTGTACTCCAAGTCAAAATATGAATTATGAAAGACCTTAAATGCAGGTTTATGGAATTCATTAGTTCATAAACATTACTTCAAGGTATATTACCCAATAAAGGATCAAGCAGGTGCCATCAATATTTTGGGGGGAAGAGGAAGCCCCAGCAAAGCCCATTTTTAGAGGCAGAGGAAACCTGCTGTGAAAAATACTGTGGTTCATGCTGCTGCTCCAGGAACCCAAGAAGCCACCAGCAAAAAGCTATGAATTATTTTGAGCGCACAAATGCATTTTCTTTGAAGACCATCTACCATTAGAGACCTTTTGCTCCCTTCAAAATTGTTTTTATGCTGTGGGTAATGTTAACCTTTGCTTTTGTAGTCATGGAATTCACTTTTTTCCATCAGAAAGCAAATAGCAGAGGGAATGGCTCAAAATAAAGTAGAGGAACCTTTTTAGAAGAAAGGAAGTGATGGGAAAGAAAGACTAGAATCAAGGATTTTGCATTAGATACAGACATAGGACACTGCTAGAAATCCATTCTTCTTCATGCTATTGTGTTTTTGGGATGGCAGTGTTCTAGATAATTCTATAAATTCAGTACATTGGGAAAATCAGTAAATGTGTATATGGCTTTGTATCTGAGATTTGTTGTAAGGGAGCATAGGTAGTCTGTGTTATCAATTGGCTTGCTTATTCAGAATATAGCCTACTGAAACAATAGCTCTCACACCCGAGTTCGTGACTTCAGATTTTATTCAACTCGTATCTTTTGCTCTGTTTGTGTTAGAGTCTTTAAGTGTCATGTTCATAAAGAGCTTTATCATCTATTCTTCCAGCCCACCATGTACAGTGTGTACACACTTTAGGCTAAACGTTTTAATTAACAAATACCTCAGTTAAAAATACAAAACAAGCACAGAATCTAACACATTTATGAGTATTATTGCAATGCAATTTGTATTACAGGCAATGAGGTACCTAAAAGTAAACTCTTTTGAACTGACGTGTTGATATACTGAGTGTTTACTGTAGGAGATTTATGAATTTCTTCTGCATCTATATGCTATATGTTTCTTGTCCATATGCAATGCCTTTTGTATGTGTATTTGATATGGAGGCTAAAGAATGTTTGTGGCCTGTATTCAGTCAATCAGTTAATCACTATGTCTGTTTATCTCTCTACGCTATCTGAGGGCACTGTACAAGGTCACTTAACTTTAATGGTGTAGTTGTGTGTCTAGTTTCCATATACTCAGTTCTAATATGGGGTTTATGCATATGCCCACTTCTATTTTGTTTTAATTCCAACTCGCTTCACAATCAGGGAGTCCCAATTCATGGAGCCCAAACTGATTTATAAAACAGTTGAATAAGCCATATTAATAATATTATATTACAAATATAATATGCACCACCACCACAACCACCATCACCACCACCAACAACAACAACAACAACAACTGAATATATTAATGTATAATATATAACTTCAAGACTGTGCTCGAGTCTTCAACCAGCAGTCAGTCACAGACATAATACATAATTTCAGGTAAAAATAGACTGACTGTGAGTGAAAACTGCTATGAATGTCAGTTCTGATTAATACATAAATTGCTACTGACATGCTACTGAGTGAGAAACATTAATGTCAACCAAGAATTTTCTATTAGTGCAATGTGCTAGTGTAGCCTACTAACACCACACCATAACAGGCCTCGGGTGAGGTTTGCTAATGTCAGTTCTGTGAAACAAGAAATGTTTTAGCAGTTAAACAGGCTATGAACTAGCAATTTAGCATCTAATCTTGTAATGCTACATACTATTTCTTAAAATAAGGCCACAACATTTGAAAACATTTATAAACTAGAGGGCTTCTGAGCTCAGGATTTCAGAAAGGAGTTTGTAAACAACTATTGTTCATGTGTCCTTCCAGAAAAGAATGGTGCAGAATAATCCCCATACCCACTTTTTTTCTTTGCACTAATTTACACCAAAATTATAGTTTACCCAGGTTTTTCTTAGGACTACACCGCTTCATTGCAGCTTTAACGCAGCTATTTGTTCAAGTTCCCGTCGTCACCTGTTTGCAGCAGCTTTCTCTGTCCATTAAAGTACAGTGAGGAATCTGAAAAGCTCCAAACTCAGAGACTTTCTGTCCAAAGTGGCGGGAATCATCCGCCGCCTCGCGCCTCTCCAGCCTCACAGCCGCATCCCGCACGTGATCTCCATGGAAACGTCATCACGCGTATAGGAAGTCATCCTGTTGCTATAGCTGCGCGCTAGCTGAGCATGGCAACGAAGGTAAGCACTATTCTCACCAAGAACAAAACTTACTTTCCTGTCGTAGAGTGTGGCTCATACCTGTCCAGCTCCGTGAAGTAGGAGTTATATCAAACACACACTCACGCAAGAACTGTGGCCCCGCGGAGACACTGAGATTAGCCGGTAACCTTCACCAAGCAGAAGCCGGCAAAATGGCTAGCTTGTTAGCCTACCAGCTAATGTCCGAGGTGAAAGCTAACTTAGCCTTTCTCAATGACGTTTCGGACATTGGCTGTCAGTTTATAGGCCACCAAAAGCGGCAAACTGCCAAACGCTGTCCGTATTCTCTAAACAAATTGTCTGTGTTCGCTGTCTTGGGCAAGTCCTGAAGTTAGCAAGGCTGAGGTTAGCATCATAGGTTACGTATATTGTAGGGTACCCAACATTCTGCAGTTTCAGAATGCATCAGGCCAAGCCGGGGACAACGTGTCGTTTATAACCTGTATCAGGACTATTATGGATGTTTTTGTCGGTGGAATCTGAGGTTGCTTTCTGCTTTAAGCGATGTGTTTTAATCCCTCCTATAATTAAATGACTGCGCTAAACCAGTAAACCACATGAGCGAATTATGTGATACGTAATCATTGTTACAGCTAACCATCAAGCAAAGCACCCATCAGAGTGTCTATGTCCAAAGGTATCCAGGCACCAGTTCTACCAATTGTCAGGTAGAGAATAAATCTCCCCATCACTTAAGAGTGGAAGTGCATTCTCAGGAGTGATGGAGGATCATTGAAAATCTTTGGGATGACTTGGAATGCCATATGTGATCCAAAACGAATCATTCAGCATCAGTACTAATGCTGTTGTGGCTACATTCAATCAATTTCATCCATTCCTCACAGCAGTGTTTCATCATCAAGTGTAAAACCTCCCCACAAGAGAAGAGGCTGTTTCCTGAGCAAAGTGGGAACAAATTCCCTATTTATACCTTTGAATAAGCAGGTGTCTACAAACCTTTGGACATGTTGTATATATCTTTATATTTAGGTTGTGAGTACACACCAATGGCACAATAAACGTGCTGTCAATGAATAACCACTTTCATAGGTAATCACTGTTACTTTAAACTGTCATGTCCCAGCATGCGTTACAAAGAAGTAGTGGACCACAGAGGGTAACAGTGTCAAGTGTGCCGAAAGGTATTCATACAAACACCTGAGCAGAATAACATTTTTGAATATCAGTGATTGAGTGTTCACTTATTTTGACAGGTAGTTGTAAGGAGGGCTGACCCTGCTGAGCTCAGATCCATTTTCCTGAAGGTAAGTCAGGACGCATCTCGTTCAGGGCGCTACAGATCAGAGCACGGGATGGTGTGGCCCAAACATGATGCAGCTGCAAATATTGCATTAGATTTGGCTCATAGTCCAGAGACAGAGCTTTAATGCCGTTCAATGAGCATATTCCTCTTTTTGATGTAACCATGTAATGAATTTCTCATTACAGAAAGAAAACCTGAGGATTAATTTTAAAATGCAGCCAGCACTGTATGGAACTCATAGTAAGTTCACATGAATATATAATATGGAGTTCCTTAAAAATACATAGATCCTTTGCATGAGTAGATTTTAAACATGATGATTCTGAAAATTCAGCCTAACTCCAATACAAAAGTTTTGGTTAACACATTTGCTGCCATAGACAGTAGTGATTACTGACTTTTTTCCCTCAAATAAGCACTATATTTGTAATATCGAATGTAATTGTTTCTTGAGATGTGTCACCAATTCATGTTTATTTTATTCCTCTGGGAGTTCTTGTGGATTTCATAAATGTTCCTATGTTTAAGTTATGTTACATTTATAAATGTTGAAGCCATGCTGATTATATAGCATATTTAATGAAGTTTACATTAGGAAATATTGCTTTTAGTTTAGGCTGCAGTTTTATTATTGCTAGGAATAGTGCAATGAAATGTTATATGTGATCTTCTTGCTTTACATTTAAAACCATTTTGAATATAGCGCTATCTAGCTCTATACAACACATTAAAAGTCTGGGGGGGGCAGTAATTTTCTACCAAAATTTAACAAACCAAACAGCAGGCAAATCAATGGTAAAAATGGGTTCTGCAACCCATCATAAAAACGATTTCTTTTCTTTTGTTGTTGAAGCATTGTTGTAGCATCACATTTTTTTGCCTTCACAGTATGCCAGTGTTGAGAAAAATGGTGAACACTACATGTCTCCAGAGGACTTTGTGTCCAAGTTTCTCCATGCCCACACAGACATAAAACTGTCCAAAGAGGCCACAGCTCTGCTGGCAGGTGTTGTGAACCAGACCAAAAATGGGTGGGTGTTCCTTTCTTTGTGTTATTTCAATCTGAGTAGACCATGGTCAACTTATAGATTAATTGTCTTGGGTAACAAAGGACTGTGAAATAAGCGTTTATTTATATAACACTGAAAGCGCTAGAAATCCAAAACTAAATGTGAACATGGCCACAGTCCTGTGTTTGCAGTGTCTTTTTGTTCTCTTAATCACTCAAAAGATAAAATTGCTCCCACTACACATATATTTTCTGATATTTGACCCACCAGTTTAAATGCTATTTTAAATGAATGAACAAAGGATTCAAATTCGAAGGTTTTTAATGTTTTCTCAGTATAATTCATGACCTCTTGTTTTATAACAGGGCACTATACACAGCAGTTATAAACAAAGCTTTTGTTGTCTGATGGTTTGGGATAATGCAGCAGTATCTTCCTTTTTTTTTTTTTTTAAATCCTGTGCTAGAATAAAGGGTCAGAAATCTTAATGCACAACACTGCACTCAGGTGCAGATCCATTCAGTAGGCTGATTCCACCCCTTTTACATTAATATGTATGTTTTTAATGATACATAATGATGGCCAATGAAATGTTAGGGTAAGTCAAAAAGATTGTGCGTTGCCACGGCAACCACCTGGGCTGTGGCGTGCAGAGTGCATGTGGTCATGCTGCACACATTATTGAGGCTGCTTTAAACAGGGAGAGGCACACATGCTCTGTAATTGCCTGTGCCATTCAGCTGCCGTGCATTGTGTGACTTTGGGGCTGGATAAATGGTTGCATCGCAGCTATTAAGGGATAACTATTAGAGAATCATGGCTTGAGCTCTGTATCTGAACCTCATTTGGTTATTTGTAGGGGTTCGAATAATAATGGGAAGATTGTTGGATTAAGTCAAACAAAAGAAGAAATATTTCATGTTTACACAGATTCCACTGGCAACAATTTACATTTTATATAGCCTTATATTGTACATTTAGGGTTATTGAATGTTGCATTTGGTAGAGGTGTGTAGCTGTCAAGAAGCTGTTACTGAGAAAAGAACATAAAAAAGAAGAGCATTTGCACATCAACCAAAAAAGCTGCTGGTGCTCTCAGTACAGTGCACTGACCACCTCAGAGTCCAGACTACATAATTGAATATGTTTGGGATTACTTGGATTGTGAGGAGCGGAAAATGCAACCAACGTCTGAGACTGAACTTGTGTGAAAGGTGTGTGCAAAAAATATCCCTGGAGATTTCTTTGAAAAACTGAAAACAAGTCTCCTTTATAGGATGGAAGCTGTAATAAAGACAAAGAGTGGACACACTAAATATTGACAAATGTGGTGTTGCATTTAGTTGTTGAGGCCTCTGTATAATTTTGTTTAATATATGTTTTCTGCTTTTTTGTCCCTGACGCTAAAAATTAAAAGCGTAATGGCTGTTTTGACTGGAACATTAAACAAATGAAGAGTGTTCTCTGACTTTTGCACAGTACTGTAGGTGAATGTAGAAATAAAATAGTTGCATCAGTAAACAAAATGAATCTTTAACTGGTTAAATATACATATAAACAAAAAGCTAGTTTTATTTATCTAAGGAGTAGTATATTTTTACTGAGGAAAGAAATCTTTACATATACTGCAGTGCGCATTTCGAAAATGGCCATCTGCTGGTAATTCTGTGCTTGTTTGGTGTTTGTTGAATGTTTCAGAAGTAAAACTGTTACAAAAGTGAGGTAGATTTCCATCTGATTTGGATGAATAACTTTCGTGAGGTGGACGCAAACAGCACGCAGCATCTTCGGCCTCCTCCTGCGTATGAGGAAATCAGGTGATATAGTGACATCTGTCAGGCACTGAATCACTTCTCTTTCATACGCTCGGCCCTGTTTGGGAGGCATCGCGCCAGCGTTTTCGAAATCAGTCATTCCGCACATGTAGACATCCCTGCTGACTCAAAGATCTGTCAGACACATTCTGAATCTTTTTTTTTTCCTCCTCCCTCTCCATTTTTGATGAAAAAATTCTTCAAGTGTGAAACTCCATAGTCTCTTGGGGGTTAAAACTTTGTAAAGAGGACATGCTGGGAAAATAGCAGGCCGCGCCCGTGTGCATTCAGCCTGGTCTGAGGTGTGCACTCAGGGAAAGCTAAAACAGCCAGTGTCCCCTCTGCAGGGTTGTCAGTGACAATGACAGGCCCGGAGCTTATTGAAGGTGCTCTCTCCTCACCTGTCATGGATAAAAGCCGCTACGCTAAGCTACTGCAATAATAAGTCTGTAAATAGTGTTTCTGCTATCTTTTAGCGACAGTGTTTACCAGCACAGGATAAAAGCCTCCTTTCTGCGCTAGAAGCCATGCGGTTTAAAAGGATGCAGCTCTCTCAGGCATAAATGCACCTCTACATGACGATAACAATGGATTATAATCTGGGGATCGAGTCGTATATGTTAAACTCAGACTGTGAGGCTGCAATTATAAAGCTTTTTTTCTTGACTGACAAAATTCCTGTTCAGTAATGGCCATACAAAGGCCAGAATAGCTATAGTACACAGAAATGGAAAAAAGGCATATCAAATGACCACAAAATGAAACATGTGCCCATTTCCTGTCTACAGCTCTGAGGTTTTTGTGGTTAGAATACATGATAGTGGAGCTCTTGCATACACCAGTGCAATTGGGATTCTGAAGCGAGGGCTTGAAGGTTGATTCCCTTGTAAGATGTTCCATTACCTGATGAAGCACAATCCTGTAAACAAGTGCTGCAAATAAGTGTAAAAGAAAAAACAAAGAAGTTCTGTGCACTGCTGTGCTTCAGAAAGAACATGTCTGCCTCCTGAATTCCACCTTGTACATCATTAAACAGACAATTTGTTGGTATAGGAGGGTCATAGACAAATGAGCGGCATGGCAAGAATGCATGTTTTTACGTAGAGTAAGGTTTTTTCTGGTCCTGTGCCATATTAGTTGATGGTTGGAAGCTGTTCTGCATTGATTTGATTATTTAAAACCTGATACGGATGCACCACATGATTATCTCTATTTGTTGAGTAGTCATTTTCCAGTAGTCAGGGCATTGCTAATCAACCATCATGGGCCTCATCCTCTGACAGTGCCATGCCTCTTTGAGAGCCTATGTAACCTAGTAGGTCTTCTCTCAAGTCTCATTTCAGGTGTGTTAGTTCTCGAATAGAAGCGTCAATTACAGTGCAACCGATGCGGTCTGATCGGTACGAGACCAGTATTGCTGTGAAATATATCAGATATTTCTGGAATTAGGGCACATTTGTTCCATAGCAAAGTTTAAATCGGCTGCATTCTTCTTGTGAAAACAGCAGCCATAGCATGTTTGCCTTTAGTTTTAATCACTGATGCATGGGCTCAGCGGAGTGGCTTTGTGGCCCGCCGCCCACTCTAAAGCAGCAGGCTGCTGTTCTCAAACTGCCAGCTTAGTTAATAAAACAACTGCTCTTGACTCTGCAATATGCCTGATTTTGCATGCTGGAGGCGTGTAAATTCTCAGTTCCTTTGAATTTCATCAGTAACGAAATTAATTAGAGTGGCCACGAAAATGTAATCATTGCTCCCTGGAAATTGAAATAAATTAGAGATGCACGCATTGGGGACTGCTCATTAGTACTGACCTCGCGTAATTACTGTATCCATTTGTGAAATTCATAATGGAGTTGAGGCAACTTTGAACTTAGCTTAAATAAAGACTAGATTGCACAGTCCCCAGGGTTTCCTGTAAATGTTCAAATGGCTTGTTTGATGAGGGGTGTGTGTGTGATTGTGTGTGCGTGTGTTTGCGTGTGTGTCTGTGTGTGACAGAGAGAGAGAGAGAGAAGAGGAAAAGTGAGAGAGTGTTGGGAGATATCACCAAGTTTGAAGTATCAGCATTAGTGTAATAATAGCTAGAGCTTGATCTTATGGGTTAGGCGCAAATCTTGTAGCGTGCTTGTGCACCTACGTAGCAGATAGGTGCATTACGATTGCGACATGCGGATACGCTATTTTACTGAAAGTTTTATTGCTCCATGTAATCATTCTATGTACTGTATTTCCAGTTATTTTGAATTGGACTGAGAGCTTTAACTGTTGCCATTTTCAGTGCCTGAGGTAATGACATTTGACAGTCAAATTGGAAGCACTTCAATCAAGATTGCTATAGATGAATAGCCTGTTATGTCAATTTGTTTTGTCATTCACTTAAGCCCTGTGCCTAGAATTGAGACTGGACTGTGTATTTAGATGTTTTGTACATCATAATTTTAGGCTGATAATTACAGCTGAACAAATCACTCAAGTGTCAAGTGTTCACAATGAAAATATGTGCTACCTTTTTTGTTTCACTGCGAGAAGCAGTAATCAGTGACTGATACCCACTCATCATACAATAATGCAGTGCTGGGGTGTGCTGGAGCTGCTTCTAGCCTGTAAGGCTGTTTGTCTCCCTCCTCCAGGCTGATCTCCTTTCAGGAGTTTGTGGCCTTTGAGTCCGTGCTGTGCGCTCCAGATGCCCTCTTCATGGTCGCCTTCCAGCTCTTTGACAAAACTGGCAACGGCGTGGCCACCTTCGGTGAGTGCCTTTTTATGTGTCATATTCTTTTATTTTTAGCAAGCCTGTTCTCGACAGAAATGTTACGCTCATCACACTTTATTTATTCAAACAACTGTTAATTATAGTCTGATCGAGCTGTTAGACAGTGTTTTCCATCAAGAGAAACACTAGCACTTCATTGATCTGCGGGCTGAGGGACAACGCTTGCTCTTTAAAATGCAGTTCAGTTTCATTTGGTGCTCAGTTGACATGGGTTTTCAAGTTCGGCACCCATTAAGCTGACAAGATGGCACAGAGAACTGGGACAGAGCGATGGGGATGACACCTTCACCACGGGTTGGAGATGTTACTGTCACTATTATCTAAATGCTCCAGGGCGCCGTGGTGCATATCCACAGCCACATGTGCATGTTTCACATTTCCCTAATTGATTTAAACAGCCCAGTGTTTGCTGTTGTGTAGTTGAGACGCATCAGCTCGACTTGATTTGGGATGCACAACACATGCTGCTTATGCCCAGAGAGAAAGAAACTTTTGTTCTAATTGTTGTAGTCAGTAGGGAGTATGATCATTTAGCTTGATAATATTATGCATATATGTAAATTCTCCTATCTAAATTGATCAATTAGGTATTTAGACGTGATGCTTCGGTGTCGTAATTAAAAGGTCTGATGTTTTACTGTGACTGTAAAGGTTAATTAATACTACAGCTTGTGTTACAGTTCTTCTGGGGGAGGGGAAGCTAAGAAGAGTTCACAACTGCTTTGACATATAATGTCTTGTATACTTGTTTTATGTCATTTCAAGACACTTTTACCTAGATAACAAATAGCTTCTGACTGAGACTATGGTCTTGTCAAAGTCATTTTCTTGTGATGCATTACAGGGTATGGCTACATGCAATGCCTTCGAAATGTCAAAGGCTCCAGGACCCTCATGTTTATAACTCTCTTAATGCCATTGAAGGCTTTAAAGGTGACTTGTTATTTTACAGCAGTTTATTTTTCCCTTCAATAAACTGCCATTTTAATATCACGTTGAGCTTTTCATTTTCAAAGTGAGTTCAATTACAGAACGATTTGAGTCAACCCCAGAAACCATCCCCCCCTCCATTCCCACAATTCATAATTAGGTGAAATACAGTTAATAAACATGCAGTCTGAAATATGTGTGCCAGCTACTCAACTGTACTCCTGCCAAAGAGATAAAAAGGAAGAAAAGCTTGAGTGTTGACAGCTCCATAAACGCAAGCCTGGAACAGCACTACAGTCAAATTCTGTAGCAATGTAATATATTTATTGCCTCATTAAAAAGAAAACCTGTTGGAGCTGTCGTGCTCCAAGGCGAATGGTCCTAAGTAATATGTGCACCCAAGTAATTTCTTTCTTTTACCCCCTTATAATCTCCATTACTAAGTAAAAATTTCACTGTCTGGACATACCGTACTGTGAATTTTCTGATTTTTTTTTTCTTGTTTCATTGTAGTTATTTATCTTATGAGTAAGCATGGCATTAGTAGCTATCTTAGAGGATAATTAAACATTAACATTTTTTCCGCCACAAAGGCCATAAGCTTGGCATGTGGTCTAATTTTATAGACTGCATTTATATTAGGTAACACTGTATTGTAAATTATAATGTGCAGATATCGAAACCTACGTAAAATCTGGCAAGGGACTGAATCGGATGCTCATTGGCGGTCTATACAACAGATTTAATGTAGTTTTCGAGAGCAAAACATTTTATCAAAACATATTGAAATAGACAGAATGTACACTGTTTGACCACTGATGTATATTTCAGCGGACGTAAAACAAGTGTTTGGACAGACTACTATCCATCAGCACATCCCCTTCAACTGGGACTCAGAGTTTGTTCAACTTCATTTTGGCAAAGAAAGGAAGAAACACCTGAACTATGGGGAGTTCACCCAGTTCCTGCTGGTGGGTACTGTCATTGTTTTCTCTTGCTTCATTACTTTCTCTCTTTCTATCTCTCTTTCTCACACAGACATCATCTCTGTCGCCATATTATCTTTGTTTCTTGCTCTCTTTCTCGCAAAATGTAACTGGTGTAGAGATTAGGTCCATTCACTTTCACACTTATCATTACACAGAGAGCCATTGCCTTTGCCTGGAAGGCAGTGATACATGTATTTGTTGCCTGGCATAGCCTTGTTGGGATTGACAGAGAGTGGAGTGTTCTGGGCACAATTTCCCTTTGCACAATGAGCCATATTGACCTAGTTAGTCAATAATGAAACGCTGGAGTTATGTTCCAATGCCAGCATTTGTTTCTCATTAGGTGACGTAACCCAAAAACAGTCCAGCGATTCCTCTAAACAGGTAGACATTCTCCTCCATAAATGATAGTATCACTGGTGCTCCTGCAGTCTTTTGTATTTGCTGCATGCGAGCCATTTTCCAATATAATGTCTAGACCTGAAAGTGGCAGAGGGAGAGTAAGGCTCAACTGTGCCAAGTTTGCATCTACACTCGCTATATCTGAATGAGCTTTTTATATTGCACCTAACTTGGTCCAGATGGTTCTGGGGAAACATACTGTGAGAAACACACTGATATTGTGTTTGTAGCCAAGACAGAATGAATTTTGTCTTCAAGACTTGCTCTGTCTGCAGTTGTTTCCAGTATTTTAGGACTGTTACAGTAATACGTTTAGTTTAGCTATGAAAACTACAAGTTTTATTTAACTAATTTAAGCCAGTGAGTTGACATAATTTCACAGTTATTTGTTCTCTTAATTAAAATTTATCCAGAAAATTCAGTTACAGATTGTGTTTTGTCATTTTCCAGTTTCCCTGATATCCATGTTAAAATTACCATAGCAAACTGTCATTGTAGTTTATGATCATCTATGACATACAGTACTCTGTAAAAGTCTAAGGCAACCTAGTAAAATGATACGTAAAGCCATTTATCTGGGCAATAGAAATAAACTAATTAACGATGCATTATGATTTGATGTGTGTGTGTGGTGTGTGTTAGCTTAACCATTTCCAGACCTCTCCTTGAGGAAGCCCATTATTTACAGTTACCGTCCAATACTTGCTTCAGTGAATCAGTCCTTCATTAAATTAAATCAAGTGTGTGGCTGGTGCAATTTAACAAACCCATGCAATGGTTGAAGTTCACATAAAAGTCAGGAACCAAACTGCTGTTCTTCTAACTGTATTCTTCTTTTTAAGACATTAATGCTTCAAAAAACAAGAAATTCTGTTACAGTTACTGTATTTATGTTTATTTCTGTATTCTATATTCCACTGTTAGGTAGTGTTTTAACTTAGGAAAGCACACTTGAGAAAAAAGGTGTTAAACAATTATAACTATATCAAATGTTAGAAATATTTAAAATCAGATAGATTTGCTGTTAACCATTTTGAAAATCTGTTACCTCGTATGTGTTACTGAGTACTATTAATATCTGTTACAATCTGTGATAGAAGCTATCTTGTCTCAGTGCAACACTAAATACAGTGTTGTAAAGGCGTGTGGTACTGCTGTCCCCATGTCCTGATCTAATCCCGCTGTCCTCATGAGAGGTGTATTTGTACTGAATGAATATACCATGTGTTTTGAATTGGGTGCTAATAAAGCAGCTTCGGTTCAAGCTTTGCCTTTATTAAGCCCACCCTCCTATACACTAGCAACAAGGAACCAGATGGAGATGTGTATGATCAAATTATCTGGAGAATGAGTGCACTGGAGATTTTTCACTATGGTTTTCATACCAATTTACTCACAATGAAACCCAGAAATTCTTGAAATGACATTTTTTCCCCTCATAATGGTTGGTTACATTTCAAGGCTGACTCCATTCTTTCAAGTGTGATATCATGCTCATGTCATGATATTGGCATAAACAGATGTGGCACATGACACCATGTCAGAATTCTGGCTCCTTCACCAGAAACAGTACCAGAAATAAGACTTTCTCCAACATCCAGCAATGTTTTTAACCTGACCGGTGTTGATGAAATCCAGAAGACCTTGGAGGGCTTTTTTTTTCTAAGCAGGCGTTTTATTGTTTAAATGTGAATTAAATGCAAGCGCTTGAATTGAAATAATCCAAACAGAGGTGGCTCGTCAAAAGGTTTTGTTTGAATCCAAGGACAATTAAAGTAACAATAAATGCTGAGGCGGTTTCAGCATTGGCTTTCAGAGGCTTCGACTCTCCCCCTTGAAATAAAAACCATGTTTCTGAAACACTCACAGTTGCAATAAGTTAAGGTTTTAAGAGGCTAAAACTGTAAACAGTGAGGCCCTGAGTCATGGCTGTTGTGCAGTCCCATGTGGTGGTGGCTGTACCAACTCTGCAAAACGCAGTCCAGCTCCCGTTCTGGCATTTTTTTTTCCTCGACTTTTCAACACTTTTTTTTTCCCCCTTTTTCACCACTCATTTTTGCTTTTGCTAAACGCTCTGTATGTATGTAGACATAAGTTTGATATGATTCTTTTTTAATTTCATAACTACTTACATGCTTGTATGTAGGGGTGGGCAATTTGATGATATTTGTCATTATCATGAAAAGTTTTGTTATTGTGATACACAATATGCATATTGTGGATATCGTCAGTAGAGAAGATAATTAGTCCTATTTAATTGGATTTAGTGTAGTATAAATGTTGAATAATAATCATTGTATTCATAGTTTTTGACAGTTTTTAAATGTGACACTACTTTTGTATTTTGTATGTCAATATATTGTGTATTGAGAAAATTATGTAAGTATCGTGATATACTGAAAAATTATTTAAGTATTGTGATTTACTTTTTTTCATATTTCCCACTCCTACTTGTATGTATTAGCTTGGTTGTGTTATTTTTATTTTTTTTTTTTACAAGCAGCTTGTTGTTCAGCATTAGAATAAGTACAACTTCAATCAATCCAGTGACTCCTCTCACTCTGCAGCCTGGTTTATTTGAATTATTATACTATTTGTTGTCTGGGTTGAGAGTTTGCCTAGACATTGTTGCAACATAGTATTAGTATTATTATTATTATTATTATTATTATTATTATTATTGTTATTGCTCTATAGTTGAAGTGGTTAGTTTTACTCTGGCCCAATAGGTTGCTTATCTCTATGTAGTTAAAAGCACTTGAACAGCCCCTGCATTTGTGAAATCTTTTGAGAGACTGAAGACATGTTTACCTGTGGCTTTTTGCTGTACACTCCCCATTCTTCATTATTGTAAAACATGTGGAATTGAGAAACCTCTTAAATTGCTACACTGCTATGGCAAAGTAAACTAACTCAAAAAATATTGCAAATTAGTGCATATTTCACGTTTTGAAATAAAAAGTCTTGCCATTGTTTTCTATTTTACAAGTTTAGTGTTATTTGGTGTGGTGGTTACTTTTTTTTAAACCTGGACAGCATGATCATTAAGCTATATATGTGGAAAAAATACTCCAAGATACAAATAATGTACAGAATATGTAAGTAACATGTCATAGTAAATTCTGTATGTCCAGTTAAACAGAGCTGTGTTGGTTCTGCAGGGAGAACATAATATCAGGATTACCTGATGGCAGTGGGGCCATATGACTTTACACTCAGGATTAGCCAGTGACAAAGCTGGGGTAATGTATGCTGACCAGTAATATTGGTTGGTATTCAGCCTGCAGTTTTAAAAAAAAGCAAAAATCCTGATTTTAAAGCTCCAATATTTAGTGGTTTGTTTTAATGAGAATTCACTTTTGATAGGGAAAGTGATCATATTTTTATGGTTTCATCATGAATTGCTCTCTTCTATTACAGCAATACAAGCTGAACTAGTAAATTTGAATATAAAACACCATCATAGTTAAACAAGCAACAACAGTATACAAAATGCAACAACCCAAACATTTTTGCAAAGAAAGTTAACATTCATTTGTATAGGATTACAAATGCAGTAAAATGAATAAAATGCTGACATTTTTGCGCAGTAGCCCAGTGTCACCTAAACATTCTGCTCTCCTGGGGTACAATAAATACATCATCAAATATTGGTTTGAAATATCAGTCAATTCTAGATATCTGTCTTATAGCCATATATATATATATATACATATATATAGAATCATATGCAAAAAATTTGAATACCCCTGTTCAAATTACATGATTTTTTATGAAAAAAAAACATCCTATATAGGTAACAAACATAAATATAAGAATTTTTTTTCTGGATTTTCAGCATTTTTAAGTCACAGTTTCTATTTATTCATAATTTGCATTTATAATTTGAGTGTAACATAATGCAAAATACAAAATATGGCATAACTCCTGCACAGGCCACATTTTATGTTTATTTTTGTTAAATTCAATTATATATATAATACACATAGTTTTTATATATATATATAT
>JAILXH010113875.1:6555-18490 GCA_023558415.1 Piaractus mesopotamicus
GACTCCAGCAGCACTGCCGTGTCTGATCCACTCCAACCAGTCCAACACACACTAACACACCACCACCACCACATCAGTGTCACTGCGTGGCTGAGAATGATCCACCACCCAAATAATACCTGAACTATGAGGGCCCTGTGGGAGTCGTGACCACTAAAGAACATGGCGGAAGGGGGCTAACAGTAAGTACACTGGTTGCTTTCTTCTGTGAGCATGCCGCATAAACTGCATGTACAAATTATTGTATTCATAGTTTGGTATTTTTTAGATGTGTCTCTACCAATCTGTTCCAGTCTACCAGATGTCAGAAAAACTAAATATTGTAACTTATCACATGTTGTGAAAACTTCTTGAACTGTCATGATCTTATTTTTTACCATACCACCCACTTCTACCTAGAAAAAATACTTCTTTGTTTTTTTGCCTCTTTATGAGTCCTGTGATTGTGTGGTGTTTCTTCTCTTCATGGACATCATGGAGTTTGGAGAGTGAATAAATTGAAAAATTATTTATGCTTATTTCCAAACTATCCTACTAGACATGGGTGAACAGCCTAGGATAGTGGAACTAGAACTGTCTACTGTAATCTTTGCAGAACTGGGTAAAAGGAGACCTTGTGGAGATTATCTGAGAACCATCAAGCCTTGGACCTGACTGAGAGTGATTGTTGCACTTATTAGGATGTGCAGGAGGAACCCACTTGGACAACATTTCTGAACTTAACCAATGACATTGGGCTTACCTATGTTTATAAACCAATCAAGGTTTCTGTTCTGTCAGCTTTCCAATATAATAACAATACAGTAATTGTAAGGTAAGTTAATTTCACCATAGATTGTCTGTAATGTTTACAGATAATCCGTACAAGAAATAATTCTGTATAAATTACAGAGATGAGGTGGCTTTACATATGGTTTGATTCACACACTGCATTCACTCCAAAAAAGCAACTTAAGAAAAGCCACAGAAACTCCATTTACCACAGGATATGATAGAATATTTACTGAACTTCGCAAATGGCAAAGAAATACAGAAGGAACAGAAGAATTATGTTCTTAATTAATTCAAAAATTCTGATTCTGAAACACACACACACACACACACACACACAGAGTGTCCCCTCTGAATGCAGTTTTTCATACCTGAGATTGTTGAGGGTGCAGTGTTTATCCTCCAGTCTAGCAGCAAGCAGCTTCTGCCCTGACTCACCTGGGTGGTTATAGGTCAGATCCAGTTCTTTCAGGTGTGAGGGGTTTGAAATCAGAGCTGAAGCCAGAAAACGGCAGCCTTGCTCTGTGACCATACAACCAGATAATCTGCAGAAAGAGAGGAGAATGAGGGAGTGCGTTCACATTTACATACAGCAACAAACAAGCTGCATCAAAAGGTACAAAAGGAAGAACCACAATCTGTAAAACATACATGAACAGGTTTTCATCAAACACAACATTATCGAACATTATAACAAAACTGAAATAACACGAGTGGGTCAGACACATTAGTGATGCCAGATCATTGAAGAACAGGGTAAAAGGGGGCTAACAATGTTTGCAGAAACACTCTGTAATTGTAAAACTACAAATTGCTTCTATTAGTGGACCTGATAAAATGGACAAAAGGTGTATATAGAAGAAGTTGTGCTTAATGAAGTGACTAGTTGGTGTATATTTGCATATAAAGTTTACAAGTTTCTTTTTTATCCATGGTAACCTTTTCTTGATAAAGCAGGTCCATTTCATGCTTAAACTTATTAAGTGTTACTTGTATCTATAATATAGAAACTGTTCTACAGTTTATTTAAATGTATGTAATTCCACCCTAGATCACTTAATGCCTGGCAGGTGACATCATGCAACCATGCATAAATCAAAATTGACCTCAATTTGTTTTTTGTTTACCCATATCAGCAAAACATATAATATATCCTCATGATGCTCATTATGTACAGTATATTCCTAACATATTAAAAATCATCATAATGTATTATATGTCACCTAAGCATATATATAAAACGATAATTATCACACCTTATAGTATTGTTTATAACATTATCACAGCACTGCACTAAAAAATAAATGTCTAAATGTGATGGTAATGTTGTAAATATATGCTATTGATGTATTTTTTTATCTAAATAGCACTACATATATGCAATTTTTTCAACAGAACAATTATTTAACAGAAACATTATGCTCACTGTGTATTATCTAACATGAATATTAGCAGTTAGGACCAGAAGATAAAACTCTGCCATAGACCAATGAGACATTAACCAAGAGCTGTAAAGATGCAGCATGGAATATACTACATGACCCTACACTGTACCAGTATAAGAATGTTATATAGTAGTATAAGGTCCTGTTGTCCATCCTTGCAGTGGAGAGAGCACTGACAAGCTTCAATAACAGTCTGGCAAGTTATTACAGTATGGCAGCTCAACAATGGGCCCCAGCAGGTGGTAAAAATGGACCCATTTATTACCGGTGCTTCACTCCCACCAATCAATACAGTAATGCTAAGGATGTGTGAGGACACTCACAACCAGCACACCCCATTCAGGACATCAAACTGGAGAACAATTTTACCCATAGTTCAAATGGAATATCAGACTGAATATCAGAGCTTGAAATTTATAATTTAAGATGTATACAGAATGCATGGGAAAACTTACCTGAGTATCTCCAGTTTACAGTTTAAGCTACTGAGTCCAGCACAGAGCAGCTCCACTCCTGAATCCTGCAGGTCATTGTTACTGAGGTCTAGTTCTTTAAGGGAGGAGTTTGGAGATTTGAGAACAGAGCAGAGAGTTTCACAGGAGTTCATGGAGAGATTACAGCCAGCTAATCTGCAAAGACAGAGTAAACATATCAAACATTACAGTTAAAACAAGGGACAAGGATGTAAAAGCACAGTGCAATGCATGTAAACACGGAAAAAGGTTCTCTGGTGTAACAACATCAAAATTCAAAACTTTAGTCTTTGCGCAAATCGCTATTGTAATGGGGTGGCTGGCTTACCCCACATGGGGATCGAACTTTTGGCCTCCTTACTAAGAAACCAGAACACTATGGGGTAAGCCACCAGCCAAGCACATAAGGGTGTGCTCACATTGCAGAGCAGTAGAGATTCAGAGTGGACATAATCGCAACAGAAAACCAAAAATAAATTATTGGGGAGAACGGAAAGCTTGAAACCACAAATGAATAGAGTGAAACAGAAAGCTCAAAATTGGTGTAAGTCAAAGGTGGAATCAAATCTCTGACCTCCATTTTGAAAGGCCAGAGAGCTAAGCAGCGTGTCACTGAAGGGTATAATGGCAACCCTGAATTCAAAGGTTAACAAAGATGGAAAGATTAGAAGACAGTTCGGCACAGCCAGTATAGCTAGTATAGTAATATAATACTTGATTTAATAAAAAAGAATTTTCTTATTGTTTGTTATTATTATTCATCTATAATAATTATTATTATTATTATGTTGTTTTTGTATGACAGTACAATTATAATTTTCATATCAAATAGCATAAAATGCTACTTGGGGGAACTTCAACACATCTGGCAACACAAACAGGTTTTTAAGCTTTGTGAATTTGTCATTGATGAATGGAGCACAAGAGCAGAGGACAGCATCTTTTTAATGACACTGTCTTAAAAACTAAAGCAATTTTTTTTGGCCAGCTCTTGTCATTGAGTGGAAAAGTGGCAATGTTTTTAATGCTGATTTTTTTAACCAGTGACTACTATATCAAGCTCCAAAAGGTTTGATGTTGTCATGATGTGTGGAACAGGCAATATTTTGTTTTCTATTTGTCTAATAAGAAAACAGCGTACAGATGCATGGATAGGCAAGGTCTGTGGTCATGTTAGAGTATGACAAAAATACTTGGGCTATATATCCACCTCAAAATGCAACCACAAGCTCCTAGTAGCAAGCTACTAACAAAACACTTTACTATGTCCAGAACACTGTCATGTTTTTTTTTTCTTTATTATAAACAGCAATGCAACCCTACTGTCTATATGATTTACCTAACTGATGAGATTTTAAAAAATTGTAAAGCAGCTGTCCAAAAACTTGGCTTTATAAGTTTGTTTTCTATTTGTAACATTTATATTTTTAGCATAATTAGATTATAATTACAAGGTAAATATCAGATACTTTAATCACACTAGTGATAAATAAATGAATAAACAATTAAATAATCCAAGGTACTGGCAAATTGATAACTGCAGAACGTTACTTTTGGTTTTGATTTTTCCACAGAGAACTGTAATGCATATTGACCACAGATAGTCATCTTACCCGCATCAGGATGACACCAACTTTTTAACTACGTGTCGACACAGCGCTGTTGTCACAGTGAGGTGAAGCAAAGTGCATAATCATCATTATAATACCAAATCTGACTGTATTTGAGGTTTCTATTCTATATTTGGATGCTCAATAAAAGGTTGCACATATTAGATGGTTAACTAGCAAATACACTCCATTCATTGCTTGTTGAAAGATGGACCCATCACATGGAAAACTTACATTATATAGAAGTGCGCTTTATATTTTTTTGTTTTAATTTACCATAACCCTCTAAAATCCCAAGTTTCCCATCTTAAAAATATGAATATGTTTGTCAAAGTTTACTTTACTAGGCTCCAGCAACCCTTGCAACCCAGAAGGATCAGCGGCTTAGATGATGAGTGTGTGAGTGAGTGAGTGAGTGAGTGAACACATTACGGTAAGACTTACTTACTAAATGACCAAACCTTGATATGTGATCACTTGTCCTTTTCAGCTATCAATTCTCAAATAGATAAATATCACATCTATTAATGATGAGAATGATAAGACTCACAAAGCCTTTCTGCAGTTGTTCATGGCTGGGATCAGTCTCCTGTAACCCTCTACTGAGGTGTTGTATTTCTTCAGATTAAACTCATCCAGCACCTCCTCTGAGATCAAAAGCATGCAAGCTAATGCAGAACACTGCCCAGGAGAGAGCCGCTTTTCTGAGTGTTTCGTTGACTTGAGATACTCCTGAATCTCTCTGGAGAGAGACTGGTCATTCATTTCAGTCAGGCAGAAGAACAGGTTGATAGATCTCTCAGTTGGAAGATCCTCTGTTTTTATTAGGTTTTTGATGTGCTGCACTGTTTTGCTGAAGCTCTCTGAGCTGCTCTCTGTCTGAACTAGAAGGTCTTGTAAGAGTTTCTGATTGGACTCCATTGAGATGCCCAGCAGGAAACGGAGGAAAAGATCCAGATGTCCATTCTCACTCTTTAAGGCTTTACGCACTGCTCCTCTCAGCAGCTCGTCCAGTGTAACATTTTCAGACCATTTTCTGTTCTGCGGCTTAAAAAACTTCAGTTCGTCCAAGTTCCTGCTTGCGTAGCAGTAAAACACATGAAAAGCTGCCAGGAACTCCTGAAAGCTCAGATGCACAAAGCAGTAGACCTTCCTCTGGTAAAGCACAGATTCCTCCTTAAAAATTTCAGTGCATATCCCAGAGTACACTGAAGCCTCAGTGACATCAATGCCACACTTTCTCAGGTCCTCTTCATAGAACATCACATTGCCTTTCATCAGCTGTCTGAAAGCCAGTTTAGCCAGTTTCAAAATCATCTCTCTGTTAGATTCCAGTGGTTTCTTTGAATCTGTCTCATCTTTTCCCCCATACTTTTCATTTTTCATGTTTGTCTGAGTGAGTAGAAAGTATGTGTACATTTCAGTCAGAGTTTTAGGAATGTCTGTGCTACTACTGTGTTTAAACATCTGTTGAAGCACAGTGGCTGAGATCCAACAGAAGACTGGAATGTGGCACATGATGTGAAGGCTCCTTGCTTTCTTAATGTGTGATATGATTTTCATGGCTTTGTCTTGGTCACCGATTTTTTTCCTAAAGTACTCCTCCTTCTGTGGGTCATTGAATCCCTGAATTTCTGTAACTCTGTCAATGTATTCAGGAGGGATTTGATTGGCTGCTGCTGGTCGGGAGGTTATCCAGATGTGAGCGGAGGGAAGCAGATCTCCTCTGATGAGGTTTGTCATCAACATCTCCAAAGATGAGGTCATTGTTATGTCAGATACTTTCTCACAATGTGAAAAACTCAGTGGAATTCTGCTTTCATCCAGTCCATCAAAGATAAACACAACTTTGTATGAATCAAATATTTTTGGGTCAAGACCTTTAAGCTCAGGATGGAAATCACACAGAAGTCCATGAAGGCTGAACTGGTCATCTTTAATCAGATTCAGCTCCCGGAACGGAAGCACAAACATGAAATCTACATCCCGATTGGCTTTTCCTTCAGCCCAGTCCAGAATGAACTTCTGCACAGAGACAGTTTTTCCAATGCCAGCAATGCCTTTAGTCAGGACAGTTCGGAGCTGTTTTGGTTCTTCATCTTCTTGTCTTTCTTTTTGTCTGACACTGTTGGCCATCACATATCTAATGTTCTGTTCTTCCATTTCTCCTTTAGGATCTTCTACAGGTTTAAAGATATCTAAGTAGTTGATTGGAGTGTCTTGTAACTGTTTCCTGGATGTTTTCTCCATCTGTAAAACCTCATGTTCTTCATTCACTACTTTACTCTCTCCCTCTATGATGTAGAGCTGAGTGTAAATCCTGTTTAGGAGGGTTTTATTCTCTTGTGTTTTGATTCCCTCAAATAAGCTCTCATACTTGTTCTTCATGCTGCTTTTGTGTCTCTCTAGGACATATTCCACTTCTTGGTAAAACATCAAATTCTCCATGTGTGGATTTGGAACAGGATATGCTTTAGATATTTTTCTGTAATAGGGATACACAAAGTCTCCTGACTGAGCAGACTGGCCCCTGTATCTGCTGATGCACTGTCTGCAGAAACTGTGTCCACAGGTGATAGAGACTGGATCTGTCAGATACTGCTGACAGACTCCATACCTGGACAGATTCTGGAGTAGAATATCCCTGCTAAGAGAGACAAAGTGAGGACAAGGGTGAGTTCAAGAGAAATTAAACACAAATCAGACAGAGTATTTCAATTGCACACACTGACACACATTCGCAGCACGTTTTTCAGTACTATTGAATTCATGATGAACAGAAGACTCTGTCTCTTATCTGACGTAGTACATACTGAAATTAAACAGACTGCATCTTGAATGATGCTAAAGCAAATAAACTTCCATTTCTTGTAGTTCCAATGTAAAACCAAAGAAGCAAAGTTTACACACCAAATATGTCTAATCGACTACATTTGGATTAAAGGGAAAAGTATATTTTTACTTTTAGGCCAACAGTAATTAAGAAGCAAGTGACCCTGTGCTCAGTCAGTTTGTTTGTGATAAAAAATGCACATAATTCATATTCTGTTTGTTTGAACTGGTGAAAAAATCCTGCTTTTTGCAACTGCATGCCAGTCAAATGGCTTATTCCTGTCAAAGTAGGCAGCCGTTGGCCACACTGAGCAATGCATCCTACCTGACAACAAGAAAGCTAGGGTTAGTGTGGCCATGCTTTGGACCCTGTAACTCTGAAATTCAGACATAGGATAACTATTGGGAGTATTTTTATCTGGATGCAGGCAATGAAAAATTATTTTGCAAACTTTTAATAACTTTTTTATTAGTTCACTAGGATTAAGGGAAGAAGCTGACAAATAACAGTAAATTGTTTAGCAAAGATGTTTTAAACTTTTAATCAGGAAACATGTATAACTGTAGGAATTATATTTGACCATGCAAGTCGTTTGTCATTGATAAGAATTCAGGCTTTCTTCCAAATCAGTATAACTGCAGTAACACTTTTTAACCAACATTAAATTGTATTAAAAATTACTTAATTATAGTTAAAAAAAAATATTATTTTCTAACTTCATTTAAAAATGAAACAGATGTCATGAAATTCTAATAACTATGGCAGGCTTATTTCCTATTTTTCTTGATCTCAGAAATTCAATGTGTACATGTGAAAATCAAAACTCCACTAGTAAATATTAAATGTCAACTGGCAAAAATTCTGTTTTTACTTGTAAAAATATCAGTTTTACATGTGTAAATTAAATTTATGTGTAAACCCACTGCAAATTAAAAAAACAGGATTAAATGCTGAAACTACTTTCAATAAAATCAGTTTGAACATATATTTAGATTCTCAAAATGTCAAATCACTCTTCAGTTATTTAGGTTACAAGCTAAACCAACTTTTTCATACAGGAGGGGGATTTACGAAACATGGAATTTGATGCAGGAGGAAGAGGCTGTTTTAAGTTCAGTGCCGGCTAAAAGTGGGAGGAATCTATTAGGAACATCTTCCTCTTGCATTTCTTATAGCAAAAGTTTGTGGCAATCTGAAATCCTCTGTTCTCCTACAACAGCAGTAAGGTCTGTCATGATGTTCAGTCCAAACAGATCAAAACGTCTTTTATTAATATTGGTTAAGCAGCTGAGTGTGTGTATGTGCAATTTGTTGCACGTGTGTCTAAACATGTTTAGAAACACTGTAGAAAAAATGTTTAATTCACATCAGCTTCTTACCAGGAAAACTACCATCAGAGTGGTTCAGGCATAGATTTTTACTGTGTTGTGCTTATGAATACCAATTGTTTGTCACTCTGAGTGCTTAATGATTCACTTACTTTAGGTCAGTGGGAACATTTCCAATGCTGAAATTAAAAGGCATCCCCATGGACCAGTCACTCTTCACAGACACACAGCTGGGCTCTGGAGATTCTGATCTGGATTTGTGTCTTCTGATAACAT
The DNA here is from genome assembly GCA_023558415.1 of Piaractus mesopotamicus. Classification (NCBI taxonomy): domain Eukaryota; kingdom Metazoa; phylum Chordata; class Actinopteri; order Characiformes; family Serrasalmidae; genus Piaractus; species Piaractus mesopotamicus. The sequence continues at coordinate 15,292 of JAILXH010113875.1, forward strand.
ACATTAGACAATACTGTAAATCAAAGCGTGTGAGACTTTTCAAAACGCTTAAAATCATTCATTTTTCACTTTTGGGGTTTGGGATACACCCTTTTGGATAAACAAGCAGACCGACATGTATACATTAAATTAATTGAGAAGCTAAATTATGGTTTGATTCACTCACTTTAGGTCAGTAAGAACATTTCCACTGCTGAAATTAAAAGGCATCCCCATGGACCAGTCACTCTTCACAGACACCCAGCTGGGCTCTGGAGAAACTGCTTTCTGGGTTTCTGTCCTGCTAACATCAAATAGGAATAAAATAATGATCCTCTGTTGTTGAAATATGAGGTACAATACACTATACTGCCAAAAGTATTCGCTCGTCTGCCTTCACACGCATATGAAACTGAGTGAAATCCCATTCTTAATCCATAGGGTTTAATATGATGTCGGCCCACCCTTTGCAGCTATAACAGCTTCAACTCTTCTGGGAGTTTATGGGAATTTTTGACCTTCTTCCAGAAGCGCATTTTGTGAGGGAGACACTGATTTTGGACGAGAAGGCCTGGCTTGGCCACCCTTTGCAGCTATAACAGCTTCAACTCTTCTGGGAAGGCTTTCCACAAGGTTTAGGAGTGTTTATGGGAAATTTTTTTGAATTCTTCCAGAAGCGCATTTGTGAGGTCAGACACTGATGTTGAACGAGAAGGCCTGGCTCGCAGTCTCTGCTCTAATTCATCCCAAAGGTGTTCTATCCAGTTGAGGTCAGTACTCTGTGCAGGCCAGTCAAGTTCTTCCACACCAAACTCGCTCATCCATGTCTTTATTTAGTGCGCAGTCATGTTGGAACAGGAAGGGGCCATCCCCAAACTGTTCCCACAAAGCTGGGAGCATAAAATTGTCCAAAATCTCTTGGCATCGCTTTGCATTGGTGATGTAAGGCTTGGATGCAGTTGCTCGGCCATGGAAACCCATTCCATGAAGCTCTCTACGCTGTTCCTGGGCCACCTGAAGTTTGGAGGTCTGTAGCGATTGACTCTGCAGAAAGTTGGAGACCTCTGCGCACTACGTGCCTCAGCATCCACTGACCCCGCTCTGTCATTTTACGTGGCTCTGTCATTTTACGAGTTGCTGTCGTTCCCACGCTGGAATTCACTCAGCTCCTGAGAGCGACCCATTCTTTCACAATGTTTGTAGAAGCAGTCTACATGCCTAGGTGCTTGGTTTTATACACCTGTGGCCATGGAAGGGATTGGAACACCTGAATTCAATTATTTGAATGGGTGAGTGAATACTTTTGGCAATATAGTGTATTTTCTAAAAGAAAGTTGTTTTTTTTTTTTTTTTTTAAGTCACTCTTCATAGAACACTGGGCTCTAGAGGAACTGATCTGTGGGCTTCCATCATGTTAATTAGAGTGAAAAAATCCACACTTCACAATGTGATTTCCAACATGTGCCACATGTTAACAATGTTCAGGAATACATTGTAGATGATTAATTCTCAAAAATGTTGGTTATTGCTTGCAGTGACATACCATGAGCCAGAGGTTCCTCCTCCACTGCTGAAGCTGGTACGCTGTGTCATGAACCGGTGCCTCTTCATAAAGCTAGGTTCTACAGATGCCGCTCTCTTCATCCTGAAAACCGTTCATTCATGATAAGAGTAATTATGCTTTGTACTGAAACTCACATAACACATCACAAAATCATTATTATTTTAAATATTATAAATAATATATATTTATTATATATTATTTTTTATATTAAATTCTCCTCTAATATCTTCCGCTACACCATCTTGGTTTAAGCTTATGATTACAAAATTTTGCTCATATTCCTAAGTACAAAGTCAGAAAACTTCATGTGCATAAATGTGAAGTGGATATATGCACTGAAAGTATATATAACAAAAGTGGCTAAATATATATAAGGATTCTTCAGTTGGTTCTGTTGGTGTTTAAGGATCTATTATGTTCCGAAATCCTTTCAGTCATATCCAACCAGTGTCCAGTCCAGTGCAGACAGTGCATGATGTTAACAGTAGAAAAAGGAGAGCAAAAATGCAGTGTATCTCATAGAGACTCATTCAAATGTCACTTCTGTCTTTTATGTAAGATATCTAACGAATTCTAGATTGCATTCATTATGTGTTTTTTTTTTATTGTTTAAAACTCAATTGTAATTTCAATCCCTTTTATTTCTTAGAGATATACTGTGAGTTTACAAATATATAAATACCAAAATCTTTAATCAATTTTCGTAACTGAATGTACCTTTATACATGCTCGATTTTTTTATGGATGTAATGAAGCTGATGTGAAATTAAATGCTTGGTGTTTTGGATATGCCACTTTGGAATGAATACGATTGCATTGTTATACTGCCACAGTAGTGTAAATGTTTTTTTAAACATTTGATCACATTTGGCTGTCTCGTGCCTTTAGGCTACATCATAACGCAACTAAAAGGAGGTGCTTGGATGCAGATCGCCATGCATACTTGGAAAGTCTACGTGAGAAAAACCAGGCAACCTTAGTGGCATGAAGTGCACATGCAACGAACAGAAAAGCAACCACACAGCATGAGTGTGAAGAAGGATAACTTTTCTGCACATCTACTGATGTAACTTTTGAACTTAAGCCGCAGGATTAACTCACCAACTCTGAATAGGGCCCTATTCTTTTGTTTTTCATGACATACAGAATGCTTTCTTACTTTAACTCTACACACTGTGCACTGTCATTCAGTTTTATGGTGGTTATATTGGCCTTTATTTCTCAAAGTTGTATACATTGATATAAGCAAATGCTGCAACTATTCCATGTTCAATTTGAAGACACATTACACTGTGCTTTTGTTTTATACTGCTGACTGCCCACAAAATAAACAATACAAAACACAGCTAGTGCAGAAGCATCTCATGCACAGCAATAATACAGCATTTAAATATGCTATTTTACACTACACTATCACATCATTTTACTGTCTTTAATATGAAAATATTTCCTTTATTTCATCACTATTTTTTTCAGTCAATGTCATTTTAACACTATAAAGTTTGTCAGTTGGGTTACAAGGGGTAGTGGTTAAAATCTTTCCCTATGGAATGGAACAACCCTCAAATAAAATAAGCATTTCTTCATTAACAGCTACTAGCGCTGCTCTGTAGGCGACCCTGCCAGTCTGCAGTGACAGCAGAGGAGGGTAAAGTT
>JAILXH010113890.1:0-10172 GCA_023558415.1 Piaractus mesopotamicus
CTCATTTTAGGGTCCTGACTTTAATCTGAAATGTTCTTGCATTTCTTGAAGCAGGCCATCAAAGGAAGATATACCTGAATTCTGTAATCGAAGGTCTTTTATTTAATTCCTGGTTCTTGAGAATACGTTTCTCAGTTAAATGCATGCCTTGAACACTGTTAATAGATCATGGCGGGCCCCATCTTGGGATTTTCTTTGTCAGTAGCGCTTCAGCCACTTATTATTTAGTTCTTGTTCAGAGCTACTTACAATTCCTACAGTTCAATCATTTTACAGAGGTAGGTGAATGTAGTGTTGGGAGTCTTGCCCAAGGACTCTTATAGGATGTTTGCCCAGAAGGGGGATCAAACCCCAGTCTACAGCATGGAGGGCAGAGGTGTTACCCACACAGTGCAATTCTCATCAAAAACACCAATCTAATCACCACATTCAGTGTTTTAGTCTATGATTATTAATACATAATTTGTCCCCCCAAGATAATTACAGTTAATTCAGGTAACTGATCCATAAAATCTGCTTGTAACTGCACTAATAGTGGCATGACTCTAGATTGCTCTCTCATTCCCTCTTTAATGGTCCAGGGTCACATCGGGAACAGGGAATGTACATGCAAGCATAAACAGAGAGAGATCTACATCTGAAGCCATCCTATACATCATAATCCTATGGGACTATCTGTCCCAACGTGCAAAACCTTAAAATTCACATTCAGTTATTCACAACACAGTATCATATAATAGCATATTACTGTACACATAGCTCTACTTGCTCCAAAAGGCCTAATTACAAAAACATTTATCCTAAATACCCTGCTGATTCAGCAGTATAACTGACTCTGGAATGAAGTCTGCTTGAACATATTGGATCATTTATTTATAATTGTGGGATAGGAATGTTTTCTTGGCATAAATGAAAGAGTCCTAACAATTTGTGCAGCCTTCTGCTTGTACATGGTTGGTCACGTTCTGCTATAGTCTCTATCCTGTCTTGTGAGATTATAGACCCCAAATATGTTCCATGAATGTACTTCACTGTGTGCTATCTGTGCTTTACTGGGGTTGCGTTTCAGACTTCTGTATCTCAGATTCTATATGTTACCAGCTACGCTTTTTGAACAGCAGCAGATTTTCAGTCAAGCCAACTATAACATAGGCCAATTTCACCTTTTATGAAAAAGCAAAGCTTTATTTCTTCACTGGTCTTTTTTTCTCCATTCCTGCATTTATTCCTCAACCTCCTCCTGTGACCAAACTGACGTAACACTGGAAAGGCCAGAATTTCATGACTACTAGAATGGCAATGAAACTGGGTTAGAATGCCACTTATATGTGCAGCCTTAGGAACCAAAACGTGACTGGTTGGTTCCACTGTCACTGCTTAATTATGTTGGTAGTTAATCTACCATGTGCCATCTGTCCAGCACCTGAAGGCCTAACTGATGGGAGAGCTAGAGGAGATACCACAGGAAGAAAATCTTGATTGAATAGATGTCTGTTATGCATTTCTAGATCTTACTGCTGAAATAAGAGTATTACTGCAACACTTACAGAGGTTAAATACCACAAACATTATTCTGTTAAATAAAAATGAACAAAAAATGACAGATGTATTTTTTTAGTTCCCAGAAATCATTAAACCTTCTCCAAAGGTTTAAAAGGCCTTATTTATGCAGGAGCTATCTGTGCAGGAATGCAGATCATTTCAAAGAGTTCACAGCCTGCTTTTCATAACCGTGTGTGAAGGACAGAGTATTTTTCTGATACTTTACTGTGTTGATTGCAAAGATACCTGCCAATTAAACAAGTACTTATTTCACTGAATCCTGAATGGTTACGTTATTTGTGCGTGTGTATCTTAGAGGTTCCTGGCCGGCGGAATGAGAGGTTTTACGACTGCTGTAAGGAGCCGTATCCTGATGTTACCTTCACGGTGGTGATGAGAAGAAGAACGCTGTACTACGGGCTAAACCTTCTCATCCCCTGTGTGCTCATCTCCACCCTCGCACTGCTGGTGTTTCTGCTGCCCGCTGACTCAGGAGAAAAGATTTCACTGGGTAACGCGCACACACGCATACGCAAAATGATACTCTCTCTCCCTCTCTGTCTTTCTGTCTCCCTCTCTCTCTCTCTCTCTCCTCACATCGCAGTGCTTCCCAGTGCCTAAGCGTCACCAACAAAGCACCTTTCTAAAACAGTTGTCGCTATTCTTAAGGAAATCTGAACTAATCAAACGTATATAAACGGTTTAATTTGATATAAAGAAGCAGTTTAAACTTCATAAGAAATGTTAACATGTACAAATTGTTAAATTCCAAGACATTTTGTGTCTAGGAATGGTATTAATTTTTTTCCAAAATCCAGGACCATTCAGGAGGATCCTGGACTGATAGCAACCTTACTATAAACCCTTCCAAAATCACACTGCAAAGATGCACATGCATTTTGGCAATGGAAGCGGAACGTTCAGTCATTGACCTGATCATGGGGAACCAATCTAGAACTTCTCTGGTGTTATTCGCGATAAAAATGGCTGAGTCTTGTGTATGCAGTAGTTCATGCTGTTATTCGCCTGGTAGGAAAAGAATATGATCCAGGTGGAATTGTGTAAAACGTCCGCTCTTTGCAGAGCTAATATTTGTGCACAACTATTCACACAACACGCAGACATTAATGTGACCATCACCTGTGAATTTTTGTCAGTTATTTATCATTTGTCTGTAACTCTCTTTAAAAATCCTACACTTTATATTCTCTCCAACTCTTATCCTGTCCTCTCTAAAATAGGCTGATAGCTCAGCAGATAACTTGGCTAACAGGGTGGCTAACTGGCTCCAGAGACAGGTATTCAGTTCAAATATTTACTGAAATAGTCACTATAAATCTGCAAATCTTTCCATCAAATATGAACATAAACCTGTTAGCTTGGTGCTAGCATAATTGGCAAACCTTATAGAGAAATTAGCATCATGGTAGTGGATATAAAGGTTGTTTATATGAAGAATTACAAGGTTTTAATGTGAAACATTGCTGTGTACCGACGTGCATCTGAGATGTGTATGATGTAATGACTGTCTGGTTCTTGGTGTAAACAAAATTATGAAGTTCATGTGAAAGGATGGAGGATATCCCCTGTTTTTTCAGTACAGCAGTTTTGGTGTGCTGCCAGCCTGAATGCCTGGCAGCAGGCCATTTTTAGTCTTTCGGTAAAGGTCGTAGATCATACTAGTGTACTCTTTCTCAAGGAAACCACTGCACCTCATCTTTTTACAGGAACATAACTGCATAACTGTCTAACACAAACTGCACACGGGTAGTAAGAGGGAATGAGAGAAGGCAACAGAGTAAAAGAAGAGGCTTCTACAGAGCTACTAGGGAACATAAGGCAATATGTTATTTTCCCCTGTCTGCTATTCTGTATGGATCTGGGGGAAATTCAGTTGTTGATAAGGTGATTTTGCTGATACAACTGAAACCACATCGATAACTGAGTTGACTTGCGCTGCCACTTATCTGAGATTCCACTAACATTGTGAGACTTCCGTTTTGAAAGATTTCATTGAATCTTAAAACCCATGTATGTCTATCATCATTCCATAGAAGCTTTGAAAAGATAAAAGCGAAAATGTTTTTAACTCACATACACAGAATGTCTTTCCTTTATTAATTGATTTACTGGTTAAGAATTGACAACACTGTTCATCAATGACACTAAATACCACTTCATTTAGCTGCTTCCACTGCTTTACGAAGACTGTATGCCAAGATCATCAGATGAAAAAGTAATATTGCTGTTTGTTTTACTTATTAATAATGCAGATCTGTCAGTTACTAAATAAGAAATAAATTAGAATATGTGTGGGGTTTCATGCTGTTTTTGGGAAAGTGAGTTTTATTATATCAGTGTTTCTCTGTTCAGTCCTCAGGGACCCCCAGCCAGTCCACAATTTTTTTTTTTTCTCATTCCAGTTCCTAACACATCTGAGCCAGACACAGTCTTTGAATACCTGGCTCAGGTGTGTTTGGAGCTAGAACAAAAATAGAACCACAGTGCGGACTGGGTGGAGTCTCTGAGGACTGGACAGAGAACATCTGGTTTACATCACTTGAACCCATTTTTGGGACAAATAGTCGTTATTTCACTAGAGCAAATACAGTTATATGCAAATGTTTGAACACCACAGGTCAAATTACATGCTTTGTTGATATTTGAGGTCAAAATAATAATAATAATAACTGAAGTACAATATTTTTTCTGCAAATTTCTGTGCACAATTTCTAGTTATTTGCTGAATGTTTTTTTTTTGTTTGTTTTTGTTTTTGTTTTCAGTATGTTAAATTCAGCAAATAAACATCAATTGTATATTGTGAAGAAATGTGTGTAGAGGATGTATTAAATTATTTTCACTTAGAAAATCAGCAAAACTGACCTGGAGCAGCCATACTTTTACATACAACTGAAGAGTCTGAAGTAGAACTGTTTTTTGACATTCCATCTTTTATGATTGTGTGTCTACACTGGAGGTGGCACGGAGAAGCATTCTGGTTATTGAAAATGGAAACATAAAATTTCAGTCAAAATATAAATTGGCAAAACAGTGTCCAGTTTATTTTCTAAATTCAGTGTGGAAAAATCTTTCTAGATTTCTTTTTTGTCTTTAAAGGAGCCACAATCTATGATTATAAATGGAAAAGTGGCTGTGTGAAAGTAAGTGGATTAGCATGTTCTCAAAATTTGTCTGATAAGGATGTGGTAGAGGCACAAATATCTGCTGCTAAGACTGAGTCATAACAATCCTGCCTTGCTGTAAGAGAGTGCCTGTTGTGTGCGATAAGGGAAATGAAAGGTGTGGTGGGTCGGAAAGCTCCCTAAATGACAAATAACTGTTACTAGTCACAATCTGGCATTTAAAAAGCTACTTTAGAACAAGAGCTGCAGGGATAAACCTTGATAAATGCCAGTTTAATGCAATCTCTTGCAAGGGAAATTCCACTTTTTTTCTTTTTTTTAATTTAGACATAATTTGGTCATTAAGATGTAAACAAACTCATTCAGAGTGGTTTGATATGAAATGCTCCAATCTGAAGAAACTTACAGAGTCAGAGTTGTTCACAGTGGTGATAAGGGGAAGCTTTTAATGCCTCAAAAATCTCCCTCACAGAAAGCTGTTACATGAAATGGTAATAAATATTGGGCCTGCTGCCTGAAACGTTACTTGGTGACAGAAACTTACTGACTCTGAATTCTGTACAGTGGTGGTGGTAGGAACCAGAGGTCACGATATTTACAACGCAAAAAAGCCATTTTATTTACCACCCAAAACCGTCAGTCAACCTACAAATGCCTTATGAGTTTTTATATGTAATTTTGATAATAGTGAAATACTTTTCTTTGGGAATTGTTTTACCTTACAGCGCCCTGCATGGATCTCTCTGCCATGAATGGGTTTAAAAATATTTGGTAGTCTTAAAATTTGTCATAAAACTATCATAAAACAATGTGTCAGGCATCAGGCAGAGTATTCATAATCATTTCCTGTAACTTTCTATGAGGGAGCTTTCAGAGGCATTGAGCTCTTTAGACCCCTGGAAAGTCAGTAAGTTTCTCTACAATGAACATTTCGTGTTAAACCACTCTGACTGACTGAATGTGTGTATTTAAGTTGAATCTGCTCACACATCTTGTGTGTTGTAAAATATATATGACTTGCTTCCACGACATTGAGAGGAATTTGTTCTGTTCCTTCTGGCACTTCTCTACAGGCTGTGTGTGTCTGCTCACCTCAGCAGACCTGCATCCCCAGAGCAAGTCACACACAGCTCAGCCTGCTTTACCCTGTAATGCTCTAGGGACTGTTTGTGCCTCATTTGTGCTGATCCATGTCCAAACATTTGCAGAAGGGACTACATTTAGTCTTTCACTGTGTTAGTCATTTCATCTTTGGTTTTTACAAGCACTGTAGAACTAATATCCCCTCTCTGCAAGCTGTTCTAATAGTTTCATATGTAGAGTGTCATGGTGACATCAATTTTATATCCTGACATTGTTATTCTGATAAGGTTCAAATTTGGGCTGCCCACTGCCCATTACTCTATTAAAAATCTGTCAATTAAAATGTACCTTTTCAGTCATTCGCCAGTGATTAGTTTGACATGGCAGTTAGCATGATGATAATACATATTTTAAATTCTCTTTTTTATAGTGAAGATAATGAAGTTGATTTGTATAAATATGACAGGGTCACCCACACTAATACTTGATTGTTATCTAACTGATTGAGTCTCATTATCCCCTATACATACTTTACATACTTTAGCCAGCAAATACGCTTAATGAGTGGAAAACTATGCAATTTGTTTTTTGTGTTTGTATTTTTGCTGTGACTTAGATGATGATCTGATCACATTTCAGGTCACATTTATACAGACATCCAGATTATTCTTAAGCGTTCCCAATCTTTCTAGGTTTACTCTATGCACTAAAAACAGTCATATATATGTTTTTACAAGACCATTTTTCAGTGTCTTTCTGTCCCTGAAACAGGCTGTTTGTTACCATGGTTGACAGCACAAGTGTAACTGTGCAAAGCTGATAAGATTTGACAACATCTCGCCCGTTCATGACCTGACGAAGCCTACAGGCGAAACATTGTCAGTTCTTGTGAGCTTGTCAAGTTATATTTCTTTGTGTCAAACATGCGAAGTAAATCCTAGCGATGTTGATCCATAACTGTGGATTTCCTCTCCTTTTTGAATGTGACACAAACAGACTGCATCTCTTGGTCAGTCATTATAAGCCTGAAAAAAGTGATTAAGATGCTTTTCTGCATAACGTGCTTCACCGTGATTGCATTATGTATGAATTCTGGGTGTTGTGGTGATGGAGCTGATGGGGAATTTAATGGGGACAGATGTGGCAGGGTAATGAGGGGGGAGAGGGGGTTCAGCTGGTAAAGCAGCAGTCAGGGAGGATCCCACAAAAGCTTTGTCTCTGTGTATGTGGGAAGACAGAGAGAAAGAGTAGGAAATGAAAATAGACATTACAAAGGGACAAAGTCATTGTTTTCTACATAAGAGCAACAAGCTAGTATTGTCTGGCCAGGCAGTTGGAATTTGAAAAGGTTACAGCTTGAAAAGAAATATAGAATTTATGTGAGTATTCAAACCCATGTGTGTATTCATGTGTTTACTAGCATGGTATCTAGCAATAAGGACATGCAGTGAGGCTCACTTCAGTGGTTCCAGAGGGTTCACCAGTCAGTAGATTAAATGTGGAAACAGGTAGAAACAACAGACTTTTGATGTATTTGTAGGCTTTTTCAGTAATCAACTAGGAGGGAGAGGAAGGTACACTCTTGAAAAGGTGCCATAAAGGATTTTTTGAGAGATGCCATAAAGACCCTCTTTTGTTTCCCTGAAAACCATGTTTGAAAAAGAGATTTGTGTGTGTGAACCACTTACAAATGTCTTTTTACAAAAAATATCCTCTAAAAGACCATCCATTGAAAGATTCTTTAGGGAATTGTTTTTTTTTTTTTAATGGTTTTTCTATGATATCAGTCAAAGAATCCTTTCTGGCACCTGTATTTTGTAAATGTGTAAATGTAAACCATGAAAAAAATAGTACAAATTAAAATTGTTAATCTCAAAACCAATGTGCAAATTGATTTAGTATATTGTAGCTGTCCAAAGAAAAACATGTATCTCCATGTTTGTTTCTTTCCTACCTCGTTTGAACAAGGCAGTTGTCCTTTACATTGTTTGAGAATTTCATGATGAATGGACCAATAGAAAAGCTCCAAACCCACTTCTTTACGTTAGCTTACATTAAAAGTTAAGAGCGTTTTTTTCCTTCTCCTGTAAAGTTGCGATTTTGGAGATTTATTTTTCTTTGGACAGCGACACTATATATCTTTGAACAAACACATTTTGAACTTTTAACTGACTTGGACTTTAGACTAAAGTCCTTTGCTTTTAATATCCTTATACCTGTATTATGTTTATTGCATTAAAACAAATGATTGAATATTTTCCATCTTGTCAAAATAATCATAACAATACGGAAACTTTACCAAATGAATAGTGACAGTTTCAGTTTTAGCTGATTTTGAGCATAACTCAAAAACACTAGCCAGTACATGACTAGGAAACACAGCTTTGTACGTACATAAAATCAAAATATTTTTATTAAGCAGAAAAATATTTACTTTATTTCAGAAAATGTGTGTTTCAGTCATGACAGTTCTTAATTTTACATGCTGATTTTCAGACTTTTGGACACATTTACTACAAAACAATCTAACTACTGATCATGTGGCCATGAGGGACAGGGATGCAGTCTCACTTCCTGCTCTACAATGCAGGGGTGTGGCTAAACTAAGGCTCCACCCATGGACCACAGATCTGTGTTTTGGTAGTGACATAAAACGTGGGGAAGAGAAGTTTTTTTTTAAACTCATGATAAATCTGAATCATTCAACTTTGCTTTTGAAGAAAAGATGGGGAATGAATGAAGGAAAGGAAAAGGTACATGAACATTACAGATGAGTAAAAAAGTGAGCAATGAAGTGGTAAAAACATAAAGCAGATAAGAGACTTGCGGTTTATGTAGTACTCATAGTCTGCAGTTTGTTTATGCACATGTTGCATTTCTGCAGAATGGACCTGACTAAATGAGGCTCAGGTTATGGCCCTGAACGTGAGGGCTGTGTTAGGTGTTTTTTTGGGAAGTCATTTTCACAGTTCAAGTGAGTGTTTGAAATCCAAAATTGCTTTAAAAAGCTATTGTACGATTAGTCCTGCACCTCTCAGATTGCCTGGAGTACAGATTAATCTCATCAAAGTAGCAGATAAACACAGAATTAGCTTTGCAGAAATGGCTGATACAAATGAGCAACCGCTGTCATGATAATCACTGCTGTCATATTAAACCCTTCTAAACCTTTTAAACTATTTGAAAATGTCAGCTACTCTTTATATTGTGTGAACATTTCATGAAGAACGGACTGATAGAATTTGTCCAAAATTACATTAAAACAGAGTAAAGGTAAGAGCTTTTCTTCTGTCTTTTAAAACATATACAAGATACAAGGCTTTGTATCGACAGTGGCGATATACCTGAGTGTATATCCATGTTTCTGTGAGAGTTATTCATTTTAGTGCCTGCTAATGAGCTGAAATCATGTTGATCTAATCTGTGTTGGTCACTTGGGTTTGTAGAGGTTTATCGATCTACAGAGTTCATTAAGGATCTTTTGGGCCGTGGGCAGTGAGTCATGCTCTGTGGTTAGAGATAGAAGCAGAATTACTCCTCATATACAGTACTGTGCAAAAGTCAGACCACCCAGTCATTTATTCATTTTTTCAGTGTCAGGGGGAAAAAGCAGAAAACATGTATTTAACAGAAAATTGAAGCTTGAACGCAACAACCCTCTGGGCCATCTGGTGGTCTTCCAGCTCGTGTATGGTTTGTTTTGCTGTGAGTTTGTGGCAGGTGAAACTGGGAGGCGGAGCATGGACCTGTTTGGCTTCTGGGACACAGAGGCTCACAGGTGTTTGGTGTCATTTCAAAGGATTTCTGACATGGATAGCTGGAGTCTGTGTCTTTCTTTCTTCCGCAGTTAAAGTTTCAGGCCATCTTGTGGTTAATGCTGTCAGGAATCCTGAGGAGTTTGGCTTTGCTGGGCTGGGCTTTAACCACTAGTGGTTGGCTCACTTCAGTAATGCTTTTAAATCACTGAAGGTGAAAAAATAAAGACAAGTTTTTGCTACAACTTCCATTCCTCACCTCAATTGTTTGTTATGAGCTGGTTGAAAAACACTCTGTAATACACAACAACTTAATATAATACTTTTTTCAGTATGTAGCGTTTCCACCCTCTACCTTCATTACAGCTTCTATTCTTTCTATTCTTTTCCATTCTTCCATCACTTTCAGTTTTTTCGAAGAAATCTGCAGGGATGTTCTTTCACAACTCCAAAGTTCAGTCTTAGAAGTTGGTTGTATTTTCTGCTTCTCACAATCCAGATAATCCCAAGCACACTCAGTGATGTTGAGGTCTGGACTCTGGGGTGGTCAGTCCACTGTTCTGAGAACAGCAGCAGCTCGTTGTTCAATTTGCAAATTGTCTTTTTTATATATATATATATATATATATATATATTTTTTTTTTTTTT
>JAILXH010113912.1:2741-19454 GCA_023558415.1 Piaractus mesopotamicus
TCGACACCACATAGCAGAAAAATAACATAAGAAGAGCAAAATAAAAAGAGGATAGGACAGTTACAGTTAATATACTATATGCAATACATTTTGCTATTTTAATATGTTTCATTTTATTAAAACATATTCAGACGTGAAGAAGTTATATCCTTTTTTTAGACTTGGTTAACTGTTGAGAAGTGATCGTGTTTGTTTTTGTAGGAGTAGAAGGCACACTGATCGCTATGTGAACTATGGAAGACATGAGGGTAATAAATTCCATTACAATGAAACAACGAAGACGCTCTCAGTCTCCTATTCGGGTAGGTGAACTGTGCACTGTGGTCCTGTAATGGATTAGCATATGACTTTACATACTGCCATATTTCGTGTTGATTCATACATGTTAAAAATTAGACATAGTTATCATTATTTGCAGAAAATCGCATGATGCATCACAGCGCAGAAGTTATTACACACATTTACAGTCATTTACAGTCTTCAAAAGTTTGGGCGCCCCTGGTCAAATGACATGTTTTGTTGATTGAAGTAAAAAAAGAAGCTAATACATCCTCTACAGAGAACTACAGAGAAAGTAAAACATAAAATGTGGGCTGTGCAAAAGTTACAGCACATTTTATATTTGATGTTATACTGTTTTCCAATGTGGTAAATGCAAATACATAGAAATTGAGCACCAAATTTAGCATATTTAAGTCTGTTCTCTGTAGAGGATGTGTGAACTTAATGGAAATAAAACCTGTAATTTGACCGGGGGTATTTTCATTTAGAAATTCACAAAACGTAATTTGACCACAGGCGCCCAAAATTTTGCATACAACTGTGAGTTGTATGAATGACTGTCCAGTCACTTCATTAAATACACCTCCTTGCATCTACATGATTTGCCAGGTTTATCAGCTCCACTTACCATATAGATGCACTTTGTAGTTCTACAATTACAGGCTGTATTCCACCTGTTTTTCTGCATACTTCTTAGCCTCCTTTGACCCTGTTCCTCAATGGTCGGAACCCCACATCATCACCACAGAGTATGTACTACTGGGTGGTGGAACATTCTCAGCGTTGCAGTGACACTGACGTGGTGGTGGTGTGTTAGTGTGTGTTGCGCTGATATGAGTGGATCAGACACAGCAGTGCTGCTGGAGTTTTTAAACACCTCAGTGTCACTGCTGGACTGAGAATAGTCCTTAATATCCAGCCAACAGCGTCCTGTGGGCAGCGTCCTGTGACCACTGATGAAGGACTAGAGGATGACCAACACAAACGAGTGGATGAGACACAGCAGTGCTGCTGGAGTTTTTAAACACCTCAGTGTCACTGCTGGACTGAGAATAGTCCACCAACCAAAAACAACCAGCCAACAGCGTCCTGTGACCACTGATGAAGGACTAGAGGATGACCAACACAAACTGTGCAGCAGCAGATGAAAACAGAGTCCTGTGGGCAGCGTCCTGTGACCACTGATGAAGGACAAGAGGATGACCAGCACGAAACTGTACAGCAACAGATGAGATACTGTCTCTGACTTTACATCTATAAGTTGAACCACAAGGTAGGTGTGTCTAATAGAGTGGACAGTGAGTGGACACAGTCTTTAAAAACTCCAGTAGCACTCCTGTGTCTGATCCACTCATAGCAGTGCAACATGCTAACACACTACTTGCAGATATAAAAAGGTGTACTAAGTGAAGTAGCCAGTTGGTGCATTATGACAGAATGATGAAATATATAATGAATGATAATGTGTTCGGCCACTGTGCCTCTACCTCTTCCAGTGTCCTCTTACTCTGAGGTCCAGACTGTGGTGCACTATCGCTGCAGCCCAAACCGGTCCGTCTCCTACAACTTGAGGCTCCGTCACAATGAGGCACCCCTGCAGATTTGGGTGGAAAGCCCCTGCGCTTGCCCCAATGCCTGTGCTCTGGTGGATGTGGGGCCTGGCACCATCTTCCTCATCATTCTCTGCCTCAGCATCACAGCTTACTTCATCTTAGGTGAATCTACAGCCTGTTTAAACACCTGTTAGAACTTCCAAAGTCTTGGAAAATACACTGTACAAACCTCATCTGTCCTCTTTCCGAAGGTTCTTGTGCATTAAGGCCCTTCAGGAGCAGCAGTGGAGTCCAGATTGCCCCAGAGGACAGCGTGTGGTGTATGCTCTGCTACAAGTTCACTGACCAGCCCAGCAGTAAATGCAAGAGACACTGTTCACTGAGGGAGGACACGCTGTAATCGGTCCCAAACCAGATATTAGACTGTGGCATGGACGAGGGTGATGTTTTAGATGCTTTTCCTCAAAGTAGATGATCTGCTTTTAGTGTTTTTAGCTTGTACTATTAGTCTTAATATCAGTAATACAATTTATCTATTACAAGTGTAGACTTATTGTTGCTAAGCTATACAATCAATTCACTATATACACATAGTTAAATAAGAAATTACATTTACATTCAATTTTGAGTTACATTATTATCAATGCGCTTTTTTAATTTTATTTTATTATTTTTTTTAACCCAACTGTCTCTCCAATTTAGTCATTGCCATTTCTGCTTGTTAGCGACGACTATTAAGCTTAGAACAGCCACTAATGCAACATAACTGGAGAGATCAACAAGCTAAGAGGATAATACCAATTGCCCATTCTGTTACATCAGCTGACAAAAGCCCACATTGATTAGCACTGTGCTGAGTTATAGGGGAGAGGGAGGACCATCCTACCCACCCAGAGAGAGCAAGGCCAATTATGCTCTATTAGACTCCAGGCCATGGATGGATGTGGCATCGCTGGGTATTGAATCATTTATTTCAATGTCAAGAAATTACATACAAATGGCAAAAATGCAATAGATGTTTTTCGTTCCACATCAAATTAAAATTCTAATCATAATAACATATCCCCTCTTCCTATATACACAAATACGCCCTTAAGAGCACAAAGGTGCGAACCGGTGGTTTAATACGACGTCATGAAATTGACATAGATTTTTCTTAGGACCTTTCTCAAGAACAAACTTGGGAAGATATTGGTGAATGAGCCCCCATGTTTGCAACATTTCTCCACTTGCTATAATAAACTGTAAGTGAGAAACAATTAAACCGACTGTATAAGGTGTATAATGCATGGCTATAAACAGATACAGTATATCAGTCTATGCAAACATTTAAACAACCCCAGTCAAATGACATATTTAGTTGATTTTCTAAGAGAAAAGAAACAAATCTCTCCTCTACATCCTCTTTCTCAATATGTTAAATGCACCAAAAAAACAGTAATAATGCATTAAAATGTGCAGAAGTGTGTTCTCTGTAGGGGATTTGTTAATTTGCCTTCACTTAGAAAATCAACAAAACATAATTTGACGAGGGGTGCCCAAAGTTTTGCATATTACTGTATATACCTCGAGAATAAAGCTATAGTTTAATACACAATTTTCTCTACAAATGGAAATCCAAAAACATAAAGCATGCTTTAAAATGTATTTCACTTTATTGATTAAAAACATATTTGAGAGATTGACAAAAATAGCTATACAGAAATACAAGTGAATTTCATTAAAACCGTAGAAATCTTTTCTTTAAGTTATGCATCTATCATTAGCACAGCTTGAGAAAATGTTAGCTTATGTGTTCGAGGCATGGCTTGTGCATGGCTCTAAACGCTTTAAGGAGTTAAATTAAAGCACAGTCTAAAGAGCTCAGTGCATGGTGCCGCATAAACGAATGTCATTTCACCTGAGGAGTTCAGCGAATAACCAAAAAATAATGCTGTAAATGGATCTCTAGTACTAGGCTTAACACCCTGAAAAAGGTTTTCTAAGATAGAAAGCGGCTACTGTGAAAGACATGCATCATCCATGCATTTTAAATGCGGAACTCCAACATTTCTCAATAATTCAATGGTTAAGACGTAAAAAAAAAAGTCATTCAGAGAGGTTTGATGTGCAATGTGCCATTCTGAAGAACGTTCTAGATTTAGATTCACTGTGCTGATAGGAACCAGACATCTAAAGAGTCTAAAACGGAGTTATTACATGAAATTATTAGCAATACGTGGCCTGATGGCTGAAACACTGTTTCGTGATCATTTTGAGATAAAGTTTTGCTCTAAGATGTAATTTGAAATTCATGCAGAACACTGTAAGGCATAATAGCACCAAAATAAAACTAATTTCCTCAGATTTACAACTATTTTACCATTATCAACATTACATACAAACACTCAGAAGAGACATGGATCCCAAATGAAATGCGTATATTTGAGCTGTAGACATGGTGACCCCTGGTTCCTATCATCACCACTATAAAGCTTCTTCATGATGCATGATGCATGATGATCTCAATGTGCTCTGAATGACTGCTTACATCTTAATGATTAAATTATGAAGAACTTATAATTCCCCTTTAACTGATGACAAGATGGACAAAATAAGATCAGTAATTGTGACTAAGTGACTGAAATATATGGAAGATGCATGGCTAAAAAGAAACCATAGTATGAACAAAGCGGTCAAGACAACTCCACAAGCACTCAATTCGTACCAAAAGCACCATACACTAAGAAAAGCAAGTCACAGTATCAAAAAACAAACTTCTTGAGCAAATGCACTAGACCTTAAATTGCCTACATAAATTTGACAAACTATTGTTAAAATTGAGGTTGAACGCAAAATATGTCTTTTTATTGTCTGTTTTATAGGGAAACTGACCAGCCAGCTGGTTTAAAAGGATAAAAGAAAGAAAAATAAATTTAAGTCTTAAAAATTCAGACGTTAAAATTATGCAATTTCACATAAAACACCAGGATTTTTTATCCAAAGTGCTGCACCACGTGTCATTCTGAGTAAATTACACTCCTCTGTAGAAATTAAAAGTAAAATTTGAATATTTTCAAATAATGTTCATAGTGCTGTAACAACAGTCAGACTAGACCAGCCAGTGACTTCAAGGTTTAAAGTAACTTTGAAGAAATACTGCAGTGTTTTTTTTTTACCTATTTTGTATTGAAAATGCAGGACCTTTGTGGAGAATAAGTTGGATCTAAAGTGCGGTTCACGTGGGGAGAGGGAGTAGTGTTACACAACAAGACCCCGACAATTTGGGAGATAAAGAGTATGGCACACTTTAGTTAAAAGGATGACCAAAAACAGCTGATGTGCTATAGATACTATGGCATACCAAGACATCGCTGATGTCAAGACATAACACTGGTGTTTCTCTATATATGCAAACCCACAACAGAAGATGCATGGGTGCTGATCTGAGATCAGACAGAACCTTTGCTGATTCTTGATATTAATCCTCTCACAGTACTCAGGCCAGCTGGTACTCCAGGAATACTGCACAAAAACATACTTATTCATTATTATTTAGTGTTGACTAGGCAGGGATTGGCAAATAGTGTACAGCATGGTCATCACTTCTAGTCCTGGGTGGCCTGTGTCCAACACAGTTTGGTAATTTTCCTGTTTTAGGCCAGATTTAGTTGGTAAGTCTAAACATGGAAATCACCAAACTGTGCTAGATTCCGACCCTCCAGGACCGGGTTATTTACCATTGGTGTCGGGGGGATTTACTGAGTGGAGGGGATGTTACCCTATGGCAACTTGGAAAAAAAAACAAATGTTTAGAATACATTTTCAAAATACACTGCTTGACATTTACAACAAGGAACATACTCAGAAGCCCTACACTCTTATAAATAAAGGTGCTAAAAACATTCTTTCAAGCGATAAAGAACACAGAAGAACCACTTTTGATACCCTACAGAAACTTTCAAACTTTCGTTCCTTAGAAACCATTTAAAACCACACAATTGAACTTAATGGAACCAAAAGTGGTTCTGCCATGGCATTGCTCCAAGGAACCCTTTTTGGGACCTTTTATTTTTATGAGTGTGCCACAATTACAGACCCTGCAACCACATACAGTACAAAAACAGGACACACGTACACATACATAAACACAAAATGACAGCGCCACAGGCAGTGAACATCGTTGGCGATAGTGGTTAATGTGTTTAAAGCACAATTTGGTTTAAACAGTACACTGACAGTGTCGATTTCACAGCCCTAATCAAAATATTCCTTAGAAAATGGAGGTGGAGACCTTAACCAAGTAGGTGGCATTCAAACTAAAGCAGTGGTTGGGTGCGTCTGGGCTCTGTAAAGGTCTCGTAAAGGCACATATCCTCCAATGGTGTAATCCTCCTCAGGTCTTTAGTAGTGGCGAAGAATGGCTTCTTTTAATGGCTTTCAATCACCACGGGTTCATACACTCCAGCAGTGACCCTAGTATAAAACACAATATAATTACTCTATATGTAATTGTAACTTAATTATAATTACAGTACTGGGCAGAACGCAGAACAACACCCTTCAGTTATTTGATTTCCAGTCAAAACAGCCATCAAGTAGAAGTTATTTATTTAAAAAAAAAAAGCAAAAATGGGCTGGAGGTTAAGGAATAAGCCTTGTAATTGGAAGGTCGCCGGTTCGATGCCCTAAGCCAACAGTTTGTGACTGAAGTGCCCTTAAGCAAGGCACCTAACCCCCAACTGCTCCCCAGGCGCCGTGGATAGGGCTGTCCAGTGCGCCGGGCAAGTGTGCTCACTGCCCCCTAGTACGTGTGCATTCACTAGTGTGTATGTGGTGTTTCACTGCACAGATGGGTTAAAACGCGGAGGTGGCATTTCCCCGTTGTGGGACTAATAAGGGTCACTTAACTTAAAAGATATACTTAACATAAAATTGCACAGAAGCCTCCACAACCTCCACAGACCCATAGCACTGAGTTGTCTTCTCATAGTAGAAGGATAACAGAAAACATCTGTGGAATTTTTCAGATCTCAAGCAAGAGTGGAGCTTGATAATCTCCTTTCTCTCAAAGGTGAAAGCTATAAGTGCTGTTTATTTGACCATTTTAGTGGTCTTCCAGGTCTTGCATGGTTGTTAGGAGTCCCATCTGTCAATATTTTTTTAAACTCCCGTTTTGGAAACTCTACTTATTTTTCTTTTACCCTCCTTATGCAGTTACCTTAAGTGGATTATTATCTTATGTCTAACCTCCTCAGAATACCCAGTACTTAATGCCCCTGTTGACTGGAAATTAAATTAGAGGTGATATCTGACTTTTGCACAGTACTGTATATTAATACAATGTGAAATAACTGGCTTACCGGTTTCCCAGCTGAATTCCACTTAAGGCAGTAGTCCCATCTCTACTGACAAACAGTCTCAGATTGCTGTCTAAAAGCAGAAGAGGTGAAAAGGAGGATGAAAAAATGGAACAGAGATTAATCATCAGAGAAAGAAGAGGAATGACGACAGATACAGTGCAAAGAAAGATAAGGTCTGGATAATCAGGATACTCTTAAAACGGTCATGTTAAAAACCATACTACTGCTTTTTTGTTGCCTACCTTCATTGTTACTGTTGTCAGCAAAGTCCTGACTCTGAACTATCTTCTCTACGATGTCGTCTGCATCAATGCGGGTGTCATTAACCCAGGTGGGGTGATTCTCCACAGAATCCTGCTTCCTCCTGGAAAGAGAAGTAAAAAAAAAAGTGTCACTGAAATCTGTAAATCTATAGTGAGAATCTGTAGTATATTTGTAACAGTGACCTGCATGATATTTTGACAGTGGGGACAGCTTTGTCCTTATTTGGCAAACATGACTTCATCATGATTGTTAATTGATATTGTCTTTAATAGTCTTTAAACTTTTAGCTTAAACTATCGTCACATTTTAAAGTGTTTGTAATGGTCACAACTATTTGTCAGATGTTTTCAGGTTTTCAGACATTATCATTGCATATATCAATTGTTTAAAAGCCTACATTACCTACAGTAATGTAGATTATCTACAGTACCAAGAAAAATAATATTATGGTGCAAAATAAACCTTCTCCTTTCATGCATGTAATGTTGCTTTACTTACCACTAACCAAGATAACTAGGCTTACATATGATGTTTTCTAGCTAAAGTTTCAGTACAAAGGCTCTTAAGTAGAGAGAATACTGAGTGGAATGGGATACCTCAGGGGTCTGTTGGAGGGCAGTACAGGCCGAGGGGGGCGCTGGGGTCTCTCAGGGCGACTGTCACTTTCTGAGGGGGGGTCGGCACTCACACTGCTGCCTGTGGATGTGTTCCTGCGGTGGGTCAGATCGGAAAGGCTGGATGAGCAGGAGTGCTCCGTGCTGTAGCCTGCATCCACAAACACACACACACACACACACACACACACACATTGTAAATAGCAGTTCTAATCCCCCTCCTGCAGACTTCATGCTGCCCCCCAACACAAAAGCTATGTTCACACTGCATACGATGCTCCATCCTAGTTTATTGCTGAAATCTGATTTTTTGTTTACGTTTTCACATTAGCCTTTTAATATGCCATGTATTCAACTATGCTCCACCACAAAAACAAACACACATATATTACTTCGAACACAGGCAGTTATGATATAAAATGAGTGTTGCTTGAATAGAAGCATCACTCTGTCATACTGCTTGTAAGGTCACATCTTACTGTCCATTCAAATTAAAAAAAAAAGCTGAATTGAAAATGTCAGATTAAGGGTGCATTTATATTGGTAGTACTGTTGCACTGTTGCATTTTAGTTTTGTTTTGCTTAGCGTTCAGACTGACATATTTGACATCAAACCAAAACGTAAAGAAAAGTCATAGGTAAAACCTCACAACCGATTGGACAGATTTTATCCATTTGGTAATAAAAACAATAATATCCAACAAACTTTTTTTAACCGCATATATTAATTTTGTCCTAAATGAGTTTGATGGTTTTATGCACATTTTGTTTTAACTATGTACAGTTATATGCAAAAGTCTGAACAACGCAGTCAGATGACAAGTTCGGTTGATTTTCTTAGTGAAAAACTTACTGTGTTATGTTTTTTTTCTGCAAATTTTAGTACTCAATTTCTGTTTGCTTGTTGAGTTTAACATATCAGAAAATAAAACATTTTCACTTCAACAAAACATGTCATTTGTCTGAGGAATCCAAACTACTGCATACACCTCTATGCCTTGTGATATTCTAAAGCAAGCTGCCACGAGAGGCTATAAAGCAAAGTGCAGTAAAATCACTACAAAAACTCCTGGCCTCAAGTGACTTACTGCTTTCATAAAACGCTGTTCACTTGGCGCATTAATACTAATGTGTGTAGTGATATGCATGTATATTGAGATTTTATAATTGTGTCAAACATGGCTTAGCCTCATTTTAAAACTGAAACTATGCATTCTAGAATTATTAAGAGCAGGTCACTATGCAGGGCAAAGTAATGCCAGAAATGCATCTTTTCCATGTAGCAATGAAGGTCTGCAGAGAGAAGATGAATGTTTGTTCTGTGTTTAGTTCGTAGTGCGTTCATATTTCAAATGAACCACACACCGCACCAGAGTTAGTTTGTAAGCAGACTGAGACTAGCCTGCTCAGGTGTCTGGCTCCACCTATTTGGCAGCGTTCTCACTTATTCTAACAATCTGCACTAACAGGGAGACCGCATCAGGGTTTGTTTTTTCCTGTTCACACTATGACTAAAAAAACCTGTTTCACATATAAAAAAAAATAACATTTGGGCCAATTTTATCTGCAGCCCGAACATAGTGTAATCGCCTGATCCAACCAAACACAAACTTAATTCATTATACTGGAACAGGTGTGTCAGACTGTGGTTGGAACTACAGCACTGGAATATAGCATATTGTATAACAGTAGACTAACAAATAGATACAAACAAAAACTGAAGTTCACAGCACTATCCAACCCCCCCAAAACACAGTGACTGCTACTGAAGTGTCAGTGTGGCACGTTAAACAAACTTTCCCACAGTCACATACAATAGCAGCACCTCAGAGAGAGGGAGACCTTAAAGGGCAGACAAAAAGAGGAAGCTATAGCACTTCTTCCTGAATCTGTAACCAGGGCAACACGGCATGGGCACATGAGGAATTCATTCTAGCTCCACTCCATACATAACAACACGAGATGTAAACAGACTCAGTCTGGGAATGTTTGTGTAACAAACTATGAGAAAACACACAATGATATAATACACACACCTGACAGCTTGCTTTGTTGGCTAGCGTAGCTGGAGTTACGGGAGTGACCGGTGTGAAAGGTCTCATCTATGCTGGAGCGACTCAGATCACCCTCCTCAGGCAGACCTAAACAATATAAACATAGATGAAGTAAAGGGCATTAAGAAAAAAAGATGATAGCAAATGAAATTCCTAAGACTGGCTGCACTAAGTCCATTTAAACAAGAATAATTATGCTCCATTTCTAATTAAACATGCAGTTTATCATTGTTCTTAAAGTACTAACGATATCCACAACATGCTTAGGATTGTGATGTGATTTAATGCAATTTATCATGATGACGACGAATACTGTCACATTGTTCACCCCTACTGTCCACTGGACATACCTGAACTAAGGATAGAGGGTCTGGGTTTGGTCAGCCAAGGCGCTGGACCCACAGCCGTTCCCTCTCCTTTACGGTCCAGCTGTAGAGAGGGCTCTCGGCCTGGCACTGAGATTGACTTGGCAGTACTAGGAGGCCTGAGGGTAGAGGAAAGAAAAAATTGGAAAATGAATGAACCACAAATAATTCAAATAATGCAAGCAGCAGTGTAACAAGAAAGAAAGAAAGAAAGAAAAAGAATATTAAATAAAATAAACAAAACACAAAATAGTAAAGATAAAAGTACAGAAAAGTTACACACAGTGCATTTTAACTATTCACCAAAAGAGGGCATCAGACCTCAACTCATTGTTTTAAACCTCACTCACGTTTTAAAACATGGGTCTGCAGATAAAAGGGTCATCCCAATGGTCACCTTAAGAAGAAAAATATCAATCAGATTAAAGTGAAAACAGTGCAATGTGAACTGATGTTTAAGCCAAAAAAAATTTATATAATAAGTAAAAATATATTCTACTGATTGCTTTAACATTTATCACACAGTCATGCTGTAAAAAATTGTTGAAAGAACTCAAAATATAACTGAAACATTATGAATTAGGATGAGTTTTTTGAGCTTTTGCAGTCATCCTTAATAAGGTTTAGTCATTTAACCAGCATAGATTTGTTTGTTCATCAATCGTCCAGTTGTCAATAAAATATTACATTCTTTAAAGGGGGAAATTCAACATAGATTACATTTATTAAGTTAAATCATGTTACAGGGGAGTCTTTCGCATATGCATGGTTTGCTTGTTTAAGTGGGGATTCAAACCCCAGTCTGCTGGATGGACAGGGGTGTTAACCACTACACTACACAAACCGTGACCTGAAGTCCAGAAGGGTAATGTTATCATTGTCACTTACATTAAACACTGTCACTATTTAATAAATTATCTGCAATGCGGGAGGTCTAATGAAAAGCACACACAAACAAGTTTCTAGAAGTTATCTAAATTCTCCAATAATTTTTTTAATACCTGTTGAGACATGCATGTGTTTTTAATATAAAAGAATATATATTATCATATATCGATAATCACCTTATTTCTTCAAAAGCAACTGTGAAGCTGGTCCTACACAAAACTACACAATCACAATGTTGCTCCATTTGGATCGGTGCCCTTCTGATATTTTCAAGCATGTTGAATTTTTACGACTCAAATCATGCACGAGTCCTGTAGTGTGAAATGGTTAGTGATGTAACTGAATGACTAATTGAGGCAACAGCCAATGAGAGAGCTAAAGTCAAAAGGCACAGAGTCACTCTCTTCACAATTTCAAGTCAACTAAAACATTTCTCCAGCTCTCACTCCATCAGTGTTTCTCAACCACATATTCATTCCCAGTTCATGTTTTCACTACGCTTCTTGTGTGTGTATAATAGCACAAACAGGTCTGGTCCATTTAAGCTTTGTTTATTTGGGAGACTCAGGGTATTGAGTACTTTTTTCATAGCCTAATTTATCTAAATAGTCTTATACCCTCTTTTTGCCTTGTCGTAAGAAATTCTGTAAAACACTGACGAAGTTTGTGTTACTATCCATTTTAGAAATCTGTTAGGACTTTAAGAGTAGTGTAGTGTACACTCAGCTTAATTCAAACCTATGAGAAGTTACTTTCATGCGTATTTTTTTGGTTCTGGATATGTGCAGATCACCTTTCATGTCTTCAGATTACAGTTGGTGTAGTGAGTACCACTGTTGCCCTCTACCCAACAGACTGGGATTTGAGTCCCTACTTAGGCAAGAACCAAGAGTCCTTGGTCAAGACTCCTAATGCTACTTTAATTACCTCTGTAAGTTGATAAGACTGTAAGTAAATCTGCATAAGGGTGTCTGTCAAATACCACAAATGTAACGTAGGCTGGTTGTTTTTTTTTAATATTTTACTTGCAGCCTAACACTGGATGAATAAGCACCTCTAAGTTGAACAAATTAACCTTAGCAAGGATGACTACAAAAGCAGGGGTTGTGAAAACTTACAAATCTTAATGCATCATGTTGTATTGATATTTTCAGATACTTTTACAATATACACCAAGCCAAGTGTGGGTAATATGTAGAGTGAGGTGGTGTGAACTAAAGTGATCTCTAACCTTTAAGATGGAGTTGTCCTGTCGGGTGTTCTTAGTGTTGTAGCCTTCGAGCAGACAGCAGCGCACAGTGGAGCCTGAGCCAGCAAACTCCGCCATGTTCAGATCAGCAAAGCCCAGCTGAGAGGAGCACACAGTCAGTAATGAGTTTAATATACAGATTCTTTTAAAACCCATAATTATCATCAATCTACAGCTAATACCAGAAGTGTATCGAGTACACAAGCACTGTCCATTACAAGAATATCATGATTTTTTTTTCATGTTTTTAGTCCCTTCCTTGTGCTTTGGCTTTATTTCTCTTTCACACTGTTTATCCACCTCTCATTCTCTCAGCCTGAGCAGGCAGATCAGCAGCAGATACACCATACTGACTTAGAGGAGATTTAGCGTGTTCTGTATTCAGTCTGCTGAGGACTATGCTGACTAAACGGAACCCATTCTTCTTCCCGGATACTATGACTGATAACTGGGTTTCCAAAAACTACATCCGCTCATTTTCACTGCCAGGATGTTCGCGCTGTCAGTTTCCTGTTTTACTGCACGTCATGAACTTTGCTATGTTGTGAAGCGCTGGGGTTGGGAAACTGTTTGCAAACATTAGATTAGTCTTTGTTAATATTATTTATTTAATTACATAAAAATAAAATCATGGCAAGTCAATACAATGTATTTTGTTTCTGTATAAATGTGTTTATTTTACATTTGTCATTTATAACATACTGAGTTGCACAGGATAATAATCTAATTCTATTTAATGATCTTATGTGTAATTATAAATGGCCTTATATAGCTGTGTTACCATTTAGCGAGAGCCTTTTTACTGGGGTTAATGTTTTGTTCTCTTTTGGTTACATTTTCTTCTGTATTCATAAGAGCTTGCTGCTTGGAAAGTCCTCAAGTCTGAGGCATTTCCCTCCTCTACAGCAAAAGTACCTGTAGTCTCAAAAAGTACCTGTAATCGCAAATGTACTTGTAATTTCCAAAGGAGATCTTCTTTAAAAGTGTATTTTTGTATAGGATTCAGATTGAATTTACAAAGTATTTACACCTTTAATGAGTGAACAATAAATGAAGTTTCTTTCCAAAATGCTTCATATCCATTTCTACAATATTGAATACACTCTGTTTTTTTGAAAGAATAACAGTTAACCTATCTAACGTCTAATTAAGGTGGTATTAATCATAATATAGCATTCATATCTCCTGTGTATGTAAATCTCACTCTCAACAACATATATTATGAAATAAAAGAAAATTCTCATAAGTGGTTTATAATGCGTTTTGGAGCCTTTCATATGATTAACAACCCTTTCACACATAGTCCTCCCATTTCCCAGCACAGACACTTGGCCATCAGGTTGAGACATAACAGACTCCGGATGTAAATGTCTAGAACCATGAAAATAACCATGCAATGACACTGACACGTCCGATTACTTATGGCCCCTGAAATAGGGGACTATGTATAAAAAGATCTGGACCATTCTATTGAATTAGTCCAAACAGCAGCCCCACAGTAAAATTACTACTGAAAAAACAATTAAGTATTCAGACATGAGATATTTGCAAGGACTTTGTTATGATCTATTTAAACCCAAAGCTAACCAAGATAGTAAGAAGCTAAACATACACAAAATCATTTATAAAGTACTTGCTGTTTGGAGGTGGCTGCTTCAAACTCTAACCCCTAAATTTCAACTTGTGAAAACAATACTTTTTTGGTTTATTTTAAAGTGAAGTTGAAAGATTTTGATTTAATTTTCTGTTAAAAATAAAAAATGTATTCAAAAAGTGGTTGTGTACAACTGTTCTAAGCTGTGTTTGCTCATCATGTGCTGGCTAGCATTTTTGATTTATGCTCTAAATAATGTAAAATTGTCATGACCGAAACAGTCACTACTGAAACATTTGGTAAAAGTTTCGGTAGTGCTATAATTGTTTTGTTAGTAAGTCCAAGTTGGTTAAAGTCCAAAATGTGTTTCCAATTCCGTAGAATGATCCGTATGGGTCATCCAATATAGACATAAATACCCTTGAATCTTTTTACATATAAATGTCCAAATGTTTGCAGACCATTGCTCATCCAACATTTCTTCTGAGGGAGTTTGTCCCCCTTTGCTGCAGTAACAGTCTCTGCTCTTCTGGGAAGGCTTTACACTAGATGTTGCAATATTGCTCTGAGGATCTGATTCGGCCACAAGAGCATTAATGAGGTCAGATACCGATGTTGGATGATTAGTTCTGGATCGCAAGAACCACTCCAACTCATCCCAAAGGTATTGGATGGAGCTCCATCTCTCCAGAGAGAGCAGTTCCACTGCTCCACAGCCAAATGCTGGAGAGCTCTATACCCATTTAGCAGATGTTGGGCATGGGCATGGTGGCCTTAGGCTCATGTGCAGCTGTTATAGAGCATCTCAGTCTAGTTGCAATACTTTCCAATGAATATTTTACAAGCTGAGCACCTTTGTCAGTAATGGATGCACCTTAAAGTAGTTGAATTCACAAATTAGAAGAGGAAGGTGGATAATTTTAGACATATAGTCTGTATCTTTACCTTGTTTTGCAGTAAAATTTTTTCTTTCGCAACACAATTCAACATGGAAATTTATGAACCAATGTACAAACAAGAAAGGGAGTGTACGACTATGACTCTAGGTGAAGACAGTCTGTTGAGAAACGTAATGTTTTCCAGACGGTCATCCACTGCCAAAGCTCTTTGGCGGCTCTCCTAAAGCAGGAGACGTTTCTTCAATAAGCCTCCAACTCTCTTCATTTCCCGTTTCTCTAACAGGCTCCTTCACAGAGCTGCTTTAAGTCACTTTAAGTCAAAGCTAATTAAAAACTTGCTATTTCATTAAGACAAGGACAAATACGGTGTGATAGCATGTTTTCTATCCTACGCTCAAATGTTCAGGTCATTAGAGTTTCATGGGAGTATTTTCTGGTATAACGTTCGGACATATATCCTGTTGACTTATTGAAAGTTCTTGAAGCTGGCAGCCCCCCAGGGCACTTTCTGCCTTCAGACGCATTTATTTAAAGAGGCCATCTCCTGAGGAGCTGGGGTATATTTAGCTCAGTAAAATCCAAACTTAGCCAGAGAGTAGGGAAACAAAAGGAAGGCTCCATTCACTACTTATGAATGCAAATTTCCCCACCTTTGTGTGCTTCAGGGAACATCTGTGACTAACATTAGGTCTAGACCAGATCGGAATCCTACTTTTTCACGGAAACCATTAATGTACACTTATACAAAGGGACCGTCACATGTTTTAGGACTCTGATCAGGTGACCACGGCTTTGCAGTGCTGGTGCGAATCTTGTGACACATCCACACCCTGACCCAAACATGTTTACAAGGTAGAATATTCACACCTACAGACAACAATTAGTCTCAAGTTTACTTTTACAGTTGCCACTTTAGTGTCAATTAGGTAGCAGTCACTTTCACCACACAACTGTGTAAGACCAACGCTTTACATGTGTTAAGTACAATTTTATCTCCTATTACATGTTAATTGTGCAGAGGAGGATGTCAATGTTAGCTGTTATGTATGCCACATGGGTAGCAGGGTGTGGAAGATTTCTCTTACCTTTGAATATGCTTTTCCTCCTTTGAGTTCCTGTAATGAAAACAGGATAAGTCTCGAATTTAGTGACTGAGAAGTACAGGCAGAGTAGCATAAATGTTTACTTCACCCCACTTCCATTTAAACACGACTCCAAACTCCCTCCAAATCAGATAACCTTGGCTGATTTCAAACTGAGGTTTTCTTGGACATAGATTAAGACTAGTCTAAAGTTAGACTAAATTGTAATGTTAATGCTAATTCATCACTGACAAGTCTGTTTAGTCCTGGCACACTAGCATTTTTGAACCCAATAAAATGAACCCAATTAACCTAATCTCTGTCCGAGTCCCGAGCCTGCATCTGTAACATATGATAGATTACCACAGGCAAACATTTCCAAAACTGAAAATCAATTGACACAAAAGAAACTTGCGATAGAAGCCAATGGAAAAGTGTTTAATCAGGTTCTATTTGCCTGCCTTCTATTATTAGTGTTTCCGGTCAAAAGTGTTCTTTTTCTTTTGTTTGTTTGGTTTTTTTTTTTT
>JAILXH010113912.1:19812-31756 GCA_023558415.1 Piaractus mesopotamicus
TTGGTATTCAACTCTCTAATTAGTATTCGGAGGCTATGTCTTTTTAAGCCTAAAATAGAACAGTTTAGCCTTTAGAAAGTACACTTACTGTTAATATATGCAAAATGTCATCACAATAATAAAAATATACAAAATGATACTAAAAGAGCAGAGTTGACTCATAAAGAAATCACATGCGTGTGAGCACTTTTAATTTTTGGATAATGAAGTGCAACAAGTTTGAGGAATCATCTCAAATATGTGCGTATAGCGATCATTATCTGAGTAGCGCCAAACATTCAATCCACAGTGTGTCCGACTCTGCTCCGTCACATATAAACTTCAGGTAGGAATATTAGCTCTTCCACAGAAAGTGGGAATGTGTAATGTGACTGGATCGTCATGGAGTTTACATTTCATCTGTACACAAGTGGATAAAAAAAACCTGATTTAAAAATCATTATTTTTAAGGGCGATTCTGAGAACCAGTATTACAGGACTTGTTTTGAAATACCAAGAAGTATTCCAAACCTGTAAAATGCTGTTAAAGCCAGGCCTAGAAATCAGTCAAAATCATTGTCTGTGGTAATTAACCGTATGCAACAGATACAAATTAGGTTGAAAACATTTGAGTACTCTTTTAAGGTCTTAATCTCAGTCTAGGAAACCAGGTGTAAATTAAAATACAGAGCTAAGCTCTAATACTCCGTTAAGATCTAATCTGAACGCACATGTGAAGTTCAAATCCAAGCATAGCTGTTTATCTGGGGTGTGGTGGGCCTTACCTTTCTCACAGAGACTCTGCAGATGCAGGGGTCCAACACACCAGTGTTGGGGTTGGCACTCATTTTACACACAAAGGAGAACCTCTTCTTCCAACGGACAGAGTTCTCCCGAACCTCCTCTCTACGGGAGAATGGTGGAAAATGTTGTTTTAAAGGGATGTGTCATTTAGTTACAAAGAAAAAACACAGTATGCTAGGGCCAGTGTGCTGCTTTTGGCTACTAACCATGTGCATTTCTAATGTTCCAAGCTGTGCTGTTATTTATTATGGCTAGCAACTTCACAGAAGCCAATTGTATTTTTTTAAATTGGCTACAGAGGTTAGACGTTTGAAGGAAGGAGGGATCTACGGTCGAGCAGTTTCTGAAACATTTAATAACCTTCTTAGTACAGGGCATTCTGCTCAGCACGTCACATTGTGCAATGCTGCACATGATGCACATTTGTCGACTGTTCTTTGGTACAATACCACCCCCCACCTCATCTGAGACTGCTGAAGAAGCCAAACAAAGAGGTGACACCTCCCAAAAAATGCCTTTATCTTTTCAATGTGATTCAGTCACAGTTTTCCATTAAGACACACGTATACTTACTAAACAAATACAGCATAGACAGAGGAGGCTTCACATATCCACACAAGTCTAACCACAAAACACACACAAACTTGGCAACCATGAAAAATAAAGAGAGAACTATGAGGGAGCTTTCAATAAAGATGCCAAAATACTGAATATGCATGAGGCTCTGGCCATCTGCTATGCAAATAAACAGCTATTAATACTACAGAACAGACTGCTCTGTAGAAGCGTTCTACCAGGACAAACCTACAAAGCAGCCAAACTTCAAAAATCTAAGGCAGAAATACAATAAAGTAAAATAAAATTTCCACTCCATGTAGTTCCCACAGTATAGCCTGCAATAAACAGTGTTCTCAGTGATTACAAGCAATGGGTTCATTGTTAGAAACAAGGAAAGTCACTGTGGATTTAATTCATGGTACGCTATACCAGGCTTGGGAAAACCATTCTAATCCATAGAGAACAGCTTGGCCAGGTGTTTGCTATAAAACCACAAGATTTGAACAAGGGGCTAGGGCTATATAAAAGTGGCTTATAGATGTGAACTGTGTCATCAATGTGACAGAGTATGCATGGTCACAGCGGTGCTCTATAACTAGCCCTCTAGAGAGAACCTGTAGGGATGCATAATATAGGCTCAGTCTATGAGGGGGTTTAATAATACTTTGAGATGGCTTTTTGCCAAAGAGGGCATCTGTTCCTAATTCCTCTCCACATTTGGAGACACACACTGAGAACTGTGGCACAAGACCATTCAGCTGCATATCCTTGAGGGCCAACTGGAAGAGATGAGGCACTTTTCTGCTGAAACAGCGTTGCAAATTTTTACTCCACTCAAATACATGCTAGAGATGACACCAATCTGATATTCTATATCAGTATCTCACAACAGCAGAAGAAATAGGGCAGAAGAAATATCACAGAACTGCCCATAGGATAAAGTAACATTAGAGATGTACATGGGTACTCAAGTACTCTGTTAACTCGGTTTGAGGTGCCAATATTCAAACACTGAAATTACTTTTGAAGTATTTTCTTGCTGTTGTCTCCAGTTAACCAGATACCCGTTAAAGACTCCCAAACAAGCATGCTCATCTCTACATGATATCAAGTAAATATATATACATACACACACATACATACATACATACATACATATAAAAGACATTAGAAAATTACATTGTGTGTAAATTTGTGGAAAAAATTACTTGGAAAAAAGTCTGGTTCCATTGACTTACATTAAAAGTAAAACCAGAAAAGTTGCATTGTGCCATTTCTAGTGCATATACCCAGAAGACCACACAATCAAATTCTGATTTGGCTGTACGGTTCACCTGCATTTCTGCAGCTGAAGTCAGGCAGGTGTTAGCATTTCTTTCACAGATGATAGCTAACGCCTGGCACAACTTTCACAGCCTCTGCTATCAGAGCCAGAAAGATCTAATCATTCACCTCCTTCAGCCTGTCACCCCTCCACGCACACTCACATTCCTCACTCACATTCCAGGGGCCAAACACGCTTTGTTGTATCGCCCTAGTAACTACAAACGCGAGTGTCCGCGGCAACCCTGACAAGGGAGAGTGAGAGGAGTGGGAGAGAGCATAAGGGAGAGGGAGGAGAAGGACACAGAGCTAATTATTCTGTCGGACAACAATAACACTTTTAAAGTTCACATGTTTAAACAGTCTACACAGTACCACACTCTTAACGTAAAGGTTCATAAATGATTCTTGGCTTGAATGTAAGGTTATGAGGGGGAAAAAAAAATATATTGTTATTGACACTTTAAGCTTTGAAAACATTCTACACAGTTGAATTCTACATTCTACACATCTCATTTGCAAAAATAGTTCTTCGACTGAAAGGTTCTTTAGGGAACCAAAATAGTTCTATTGCATTGCTCCGTTAAAACTTTTTTGAAACATCTTTTTAGTGACTGAACTTAAAAACTGACCCAAAGAAGCATGCTTTGGGGAAAGGAGAGCTTTAAAAAAAAAACAAGTAGCCAAACTGCTCTAAAATAAGAAATGTCTGCCCTACATATCAACACAGAGCTTTTTTCATCCTCCAGCTTCTGGCTCTCCCACGGCAGCCAAAAGCAAACCTGATCATGCACCCTTGAATGGGCCGATTGTCAGGAGTCTTGGGACAATTTACTTGTATACAAAAGATCCCTAAGCAAGCTTGACGCACTCTAAATATGCTTTTAGAGTGCATGCAGCTTGATAATTACAGTGCATCCAGCTTGAAGCTTATTCTGCAGTCCAAAGCCAGGAGAAGACACTTCAGTGCAACATGAACAAAACGGACATCTAGGTCTTCCAAGCCCTAACTCAGAGGGCATGCAATGTGCACAATATTATTGAAGGTATGAAAACAGCACTAGTTTCAAGTTTGCTTAATAATCTAAGTTCTGGACTAAAACATATAAAAGTACTACATTCCCAAAAACACTCAATGCAGCCATGGACTTAACGGTGGGCAATGTGTCAATATGTTATCATGATAAATTACTCACAATATGCTTTTTTCAACAGAAATGGTCCAAAATCACTTGGAACAAAACCTTACATTTACATACAACCCCAAGTCATTAAAAAGGCCTGAGGACATCAAGTACTAAAGCACTTCAGGTGTAATTTTGTCCCATTCTTCCTGTGTGCAACAGTGTGTGGTTCTCATTGTCGTGTTTTGCGTTTTAAAATATGACACACATTCTCTATTGGGGACAGGTTAGCAGTGCAGGATGATGAAGGATCTCGATGCAGTGCCATCTGAGGGATTGGAGAGCACAGTTATTCAGCTTAGGTTTGTGCTCTTAGCCTTTATGTACTGAAAGATTCTCTAAACCTTTAAATTATGGTATGCACAATAGAGGGTGAAATATCCAAATTCCTTCCTATCTTCTTTTGAGGACCACTGTTTTAAAACATGTCAATAATTGTTGTAACACATTTGTTGGCAAACTGCCGATCCTCGGCCCAACTTTGGATGCTACTTTTGTACCAAATCATTGATTACAATCACCTGTTGTTATCATCTATTTCAAATCACATCATTATTTAATTTTACCCCAATACTAGCCCTTAATTGCCACCGCTTCAACTTTTTGGAATGTGTTGGAGGCCTGAATGGCAGGAATGAATGTATATTTACGATTGAAATGAATTTCACCAGATAAAACACAAAATATCTTGTGTTCATACTTTCTGCAATTAAATACAAGTCAAAGTAAATATTTTGAAATCAGCACGTTAATTTTTATTTGCATTTTCCATACCGTCCCAACTCTTTCTTTTTGGGGGTTGTACATTTAACTTTCTTATGTTAAATTAGAATTTAGGGGCCACACGGTTTTGTTAGGACAGAAAAAATATATTAAATGTATCCATTTCTGCATTATTAGAGCATTATAAAAGTACCACCTGGTCCATTCAGACTGGCTTCTTAGCAGCACTTAACACTATATATATATATATATATATATATGTGTGTGTGTGTGTGTGTGTGTGTGTGTGTAGTTACACCCCTACTGGAAATGTCATTGTTGCAGTTTTGTGTTATCACCCCAGGGCACCAGATCCTCTTAAAAATGGTCCTAAGCAGTTGGGCCTTCATTTTTGGGAAGAAGACCTACTGAGTTAGAAGTGACTGATCCAGTACTTTAGTTTGTGTCAAGAACAAGAACACTGTGACCACAAAAGTCAGATAATACAAATGGAGAGCAGTTTTGAATGAATCAGTACCACGCTACTATGATAAAGCCATAATAGTCACCCTCTGTAAGCTATCAGACCCAGTGAGTTTATTTGTGGTTTTGAGACCATACCACAGACAAGGCTTCGAAAACATCAATGGTTTTATACACATAGCCATGCAAAACTATCCCCACACGCACCAGCAAACAAAGGTCAGCTGAAACAGCTTGTGACATTTGGCTAGTGAAAAAGTATCCAGCTCTGTGTGTCTAATCGGGTTGCGTAAGGCCTACAGCTCTGGGACCACTCTTGTGTACCCTGTTTTGCAGATGACTCAATCTGACAGTAATGAACTAAACTGAAATTGGATGCTCTTCAGCTAGCCTTTAACACAGTACTGTGTTGGAGCCATGCTCCCCAGCAGGCCTGTGTCACACTCTGACAGTGCGTAGATAAACATCCCCTAGGAGGTGGCCTCCAAACAGGCCACATGACGTCAGCCCAGACCTTCCTATCCTACCTCCTCCCCGACCCAGGGGTGAATAACTTTCCGCTTGTGTTGTAGTGTCTAGCTGCAAGAGAGAACAGCGGATGAAAGGCTTTGTTCTTAAAATTCACTTCTGTAATAACTGTTATGGTCATGCTGTCATATATATCTATATTTACAGATACACAAGCATTACAAAATTGCCCAAACTTTTAACAATGTCTTTAAAGGAATGGTTCAGCCAAAACTCAAACTGTCACCCTGCTTGAAGGAGATACTGACATTAAGATGTAACTGGCAAGTTTGCTTCTTTTTTTTTGTTTTTATGTGATATGCGCTAAATATTTGCTCAGTTAACATCTATCTATTTTCAAATGTAGAGTTGCACTTCCTATAGCTTTCTTCAAGTCCAAATAATTAAAAGCAGATCTTATTGGGATTTCCTATAGACTTGGCAGTCAAAATAGTGATTAGTGATGATGAAAGGAACACTATTTTAATACATTTCTGTAGAAATACAAGCAAATCATTCTTTGGCCCATAATGAGATGTGTAGAGTATTCAGTTACACATCTTCTAATACAAAAACTCCTAATAAATCATACGTGCACTTCTTAAAACAAAATGTGCAGAAAATGCTTTATTGGTAACTCACAACTGCGATATGCTATATCAGAAACCCAGAAGTTTAATACTTACTTTAATGTTGTGAATACATCAATATTAGTTAAAGTGTGTGATTATCTTTCCCTTAGGCTTACATTTGTTTTCATGTGGCAATCACAAGCAAAGAACTTCGCTGTGCGCTATTCACAACAAGCGGTAAAAATAGCACACGTTGCTATACTATGCCTGACCTACTATACTAATGAATACACTACTAATGGTGGTGAACTATTTTTACAAACAATTTAGTATGGTATAGAATTTGGTTTCAGACACAGCCATAGGCTCCAGCCAATAACAGCATTAGTAGCTTACCTTTTGTCGCTTTTCATAGAAAACTGTGTGGAATACAGTGACAGGAAACACATGACATAATAGGCAGGCTTAACATCATGTAGTGTACACATTGCTAAACTGGTGGATATAAGCTTCCCTTTCTTGTTAGCTACATTAGTTTCATACCTCAAGTGAAAAAATAATTAAGAAAACTTCAGACAACAAACATGTCTTTTCTGATCAAGGACAAAACAAATCTTCAAAGCTTCAAACTATAAATATGCATTTTACTTGATTATAAAAGGGCCCTTTTCACACTTTCCAAAAGGCAATTAGAGAAAGCAATTGAGGCCAATCTTCAACACCTAGTACTGTGCTGAACTCTCACTTTCTGCTCTTCTTCCTGCCAGCCAGAATCCTTTTGCCTCCAAGGAACATGGAGAAGGCCAGCTGTGTGCAGGCGTCCAAGCAGAATGCCGGAACATTCTGCACTGCGCCTGAGTCACAGGGCTTACAGCCCACAGCAGCGCCAGGGCCAAATCTGATCGTGGACAGGAAGTAGGCCTAATCAGACCCCACGGTCTACATCAAACACACAGTGCGCCAAATCATCCCAGCTTTTCGCTCCAGCAGTTAAGCAAACACATGCGAGTGTCTGAACACTGAAGCGTGCTTGGAGCTTGCTCGCATGCCTTTAATGTATGACTGTATGTTAATGCGCTGAAATAAATCATAGTTATGTTTATACAAATGAGCAAAACAGATAAATATACTCAAAGAGAAAGCGTAAGATAGAGAGCATTAACAAGCTTAACCAGTTTCTCAATATGATTGCTAGGAATACACAATCAGAAGATTTTTGCTCTAACCACGTGACCAGCAAACAGCCAATTTATTATTTTTCTCTTTGTTTCGGATCTGCATTGTAACTTTAATGGCATAAATAACATCAGGCAGGTGTACTTGCACTGTATCTGATTGCTGCTGCTACAGATATAACAAAACGTTGTAGTAGAGTTGGACAATATGATGATATCATAATTGTGATAAACGTTACGTAACAAACAATATACTTCTTGCATATCATGGATATTGGCAGTGTAAAAGTGTGAAAAGTGTACATTTTTGTTTTATTAATAAGGATATGCTGCACAAAAAACAAAAGTTTTATTCAATAAATGTATATAAATTAATACAATTTAATAGTAGATAATTGTTCCAAAAATTCCAAGCTGCTGCCTGCTCATAACTGTGTGGGCATGTCAGAAATGATTGACAGCTGCATTTTCTAAACAATGTAAACAAACTGGCTCCAGTGGCAGTAGTGAGCGACACCACCAATTGGTGTGGTTCAGCCCTACACGTTTGAGCCGCCCCTGCAGGAAAACAGACCACTGCAATCTTTTTGGCCTGTCTCTGAACAGCACCGCGAAAATGACGGAAAACAAAGCCGATGGAGCAGAGCTTGTTTTAAAAACAAAGCATTCGTCCATACATCATATTTTATTTAGAAGTATTTGTATATATGTAGTTTATCGAACTACATAAGAACAAACACAATGCAATGGGCTTTATTTTCTCTCACCAGTTCCCTCACAAGTTTCACACCGAAATGGCAATAATCTACTTGCTGGGAATTTTGGCTGGGACTCAGTGCAGTGGGAGAGCAGTCACTTTATGCGATGGAGAGGAATGCGAGTAGCTGATGTAGAAATATTGCTAATTCTGATTGGTACTTTTTCAGATCTGACATCACCTGTGCCAAATTTAATTCCACCCGACTGAAATCGAACAGAAGAAAATGGCAGAAAAAGTTATTTCAAAAAAGACCATTCTTCTCCCAGTTCATTGCAAAAACATCAAAAAAAAAAACCAAAAAAAAACCACTATAGATAAAAGTTAAAAGAAAATCATTAAAGTAAGCAAGAGCTTTAAAGAACACTGGCCAACTGTATGTTTTATTAAAATAGAACATAAATATTCCTGTTGAATTAGATTTATATGAAATTTTTATACCAGAGTTTTTGATGGCTGTTTTTAAATTTGGCACTACTGGTGCACTGAGACACACCATGTATTGTGAAAATGTCTTTCATGTGAAAATGTGATATCATTTTTGTCATATCGCCCACCTCTACGGTGTAGCATAATTATGCATAACCAATGGTGCTAAACAGCCAATTGCTTTTTATTTGGACTGTATTTTAATAGGCAACTGATTTTTGTTTAAGAATTTCATTAAACATGTTTTCCATATTACAACTTTCACTGCAATACAGTATGTGAAATGTTGAGTAAAAATAATTGTACCCAGAGATCTTTCTGCCAGTTTTTAAACGTGGCACCGTTGTGCAATGTGTCTGTGTCAAAATATGTGACTGATCATGAAAATGTCTTTAAATAGCAAGGTATTACATTTTGACATATTGTACACCCCGAACTACAACTATTACAGTTATCTGTTTAGTGTTTGCACAATTATTTTTCTATTTTCTCTGTCTTTTTTTCAGAAAACAAATTTGGACATAAAAAAAAAAATGGATTTCCGACACAATATAGAACAACCTTGGCAAAAATTGTGGCAAATTAGTCATAACTAATTTTGCTGTGAAATAATGTTAAAATGTCTAATAAGCAGAGTGGCAAGCATTTTACTTGGATTTAAAAACACCAGTTACAGAGTTCATGGTGTGCAAGACTTTCAAGATGCACTGATATGGGAAGTGTATGTTAATGCCCATGTCAGATATTTTTGATGTACATATCGATAACAATACGATTACAACTTTTTCAAGCATCCTTACGGACTTTAAAATGTGTAATGTATACAGACCTCACAGGTCAAGGCACTGTTCTTTTTGTCAGATTGGACTATGCATATGAACCCACTTACGTAACTGCAAAATCTGTCCCCAAAACAAGGATTCCAGCAGGACGTTTCACTGGACCCTTGTTCTCAGCAATCTGAATTGATATCTACTGGACAGTGACGTCCACAGTCCATTGGTCCTTAAGGAATGTGTTGCATAAGTCATCAAACCTCTCCAACAGTGTACAAAGGCATCCCGATGGCCAAACCGGGGAAAAGGGCAATGGCTGACCCTTTGAACTGTCCATGCTCTTTCCCCATAAAAGATGGCATCTCTTTGATTATGAAAGCAAGCAAAACACGAGCCTTGAAAAACTAAAGATAAGGCTATCATGACTGGTTGGTTGGCTTGGACTGTTGAAAGAGGACATACACATGCTGGACCACTGCGTGACACGCAGATCACACAGCAGGGAGGTTCAATCAACCTTGATTACATCAAGGGAGTGCCGAATGTGAAGAAGAGCCAAACCCTCTTCCAACCTTTACTCTTCTTAGGTTGATTTTAAGCCTTGGTTTAATCTTACTGGTAAACAGCATAAGCAATCAGATGAGAGACACTGGAGGAACGTGCTGTGGACAGTGTGCCTGAGGGACACAAGAGTTTGTCAGAAAACTGGCTCGAAAGAGAAGAATGTTCCCACGGTTAGAGTTTCCACAAAATCCTCACACAAAACCCCCAGCATGGAACATGAAGTATATGTGGATTACTGCACAGGGCACAGGGTACAGAGAGAAAACCATATGAATGAGCTGACACGTACAGCATCACCATGAAAAGATCATGATTCTTCATGTAAAACTGCAAGGCACATGTCAATTATGGTCTAAAAGGCCCAGTTCCAGATGTATGATAGTTCAGCCTAAACTCAGCTGTGTTTTGTGTGAATGACAAAAAAAATCATTCTGTACACACTGATCATTTAACCCTTGGTAAACTTCTTTACCTTCTGGTTCTTTACAGTTGCATTATTTAAGTTTTTTGAAAGAAGTAGCGTTACTGAGTCAGTAAAGAAAAATATATAAAATTGTGCAGTCAGCCTGCAAAGCCTGAAATGATAATTTAAAAGTTAGAGATAACAGGTTGTATTTCACAGGAGTATGACATGTATACATGTACTAACATCACAGTCAAAAAGAAGGCCCTTCTTCATGTTCAGGTCAAAATCAACGTTATACTGATTGAGGATATGATGACAATAGTACAACGCTATTTCCAAAAAAGTTGGGACGCTGTGCAAAATGTAAATAAAAACAGATTGCAATGAAATGCAAATCATTTAAACCCTATATTTAATTGAAAATAGTACAAAGACAATATATCAAATGTTGAAACTGAATTTTGTTTTTGTTTTTTTAAATATATATGGCCATTTAAATTCTATGTCCTGTCCATGCACCTGGTGGAAAATCTCACAACTAATAAGGTTAGCTGGCAACAGGTCAGTAACATGATTGGGTATAAAAAGAGCATCTGAGAGAGGTTGAGTCTTTCAGAAGTAAAGATGGGGAGGGGTTCATGTGGTCAAATAGGACAATTTTACAATAACGTTCCTCTTGGGGACTTCATCATGTGCTATGCATAATATCTTTATAAGATTCAAAGAATCCAGAAAAATCTTTGTATGCAAAAGGGCAGGGCTGAAAACCAATACTGGCTGGCCATGATCTTTGGGCTCTCAGATGGTACTGCATTGAAAACAGACATAATTCTGCAGTGGAAATCACTGCAAGGGCTCAGGAACACTCCCGAAAACCACTGCCTATGAACACAGTTTGGTCCTCCAGACCAAAGAGGAGAGCGACCATCTGGCTTGTTATCAGAACAGAGTTCAAAAGCCAGCATCCATGATGGCACAGAGGTGCATTAATTCACATGGCATGAGTGACTTGCAGTGAAGTGAAGGTACCATTAATGCTGAACTACATATACAAATTTTGGAGCAACATGCTGCCATTCAGACGGAAGGCCTAGCTTATTTCAGCAAGATCACATTCTGCACATATTACAACAGCATGGCTCCATAGTAAAAGAGTCTGGGTACTAAACTGGCCTGTCTGCAGTGCAGACCTGCCAATCATTGAGAACATTATGAAACAAAAATACGACAATGGAGACCCCAAACTGTTGAGCAGCTGAAATCCTATATCGAGCAAGAATGGGAAAACATTTCGCTTTCAAAGCTACAGCAACTGGTCTCCTCAGTTCCCAAATGCTTACAGAGTGTTGTTAAAAGTAGAGGTGACCCAGCGCAGTGGTAAACATGCCCCTGTTCCAACTTTTTTGAAATGTGTTGCTGGCATCAAATTCAAAATCGGCATCCATTTTTCAAAAAATAGTTTCTCAGTTTCAACATTTGATATGTTGTCTTTATATTATTTTCAATAAATAATAGGGTTTAAATGATTTGCACATCATTGCATTTTCGTTTTATTTACATTTCGCACAGGGTCCAATCTTGTTTCGAAACGGGTCTGTAGATAGTTCACTTACATCCTCAGAAGACATGTCATTCACAAAATTCTGACTGAGTTGTCTTTGGGTACTTTTTCAACGCACTTGCACATGTTAGATTCAAGGGGTCAGAAGAACAACCAACATTACA